>PVIR01008415.1:0-56847 GCA_004026965.1 Petromus typicus
GGATAATTTGTAATACCTAAATCCTGGAAATAGCTCAGATGCCCATCACTTAGTGACTAGGAAAAGATGTGATTTTTTAAAAAATAAAACAGAGTACTACTCAGGGATGAAGTACAATAGACTAGAGATATTTATAACTAAATGGATACATATTGAGACTATACTCAAGCAAAATAAATAGTAGACCCATGTGTAAATACCAAATTGTCTCTCTGGTGTGAGCAAATGAAACTAAAAGGAGGACAAAAATGCATAATAGATAATGAGACAAAGATTCGAAAAGGAAGGAAAATAAGGAGAGGAGAAAAGAAGGGGAAAATGGAAGTAAAGCTATTGTAAATAGAGAGGGAAGGAAGCGGGTGGGAAGAAAACAAGAGCTAAGATATATCATGTACAGGTACAAATTCTCAATGATGAATGTAATCACACTATAAACCTAAAATGTACCAATAAAAAAATTTAAAAAAGAGATTAGCAATGCTATCTAATCCCAAAGATGATCAGAGAAGATGTTCCCAGCAAGGTCTCTGGTGAAACATACTTATTTGATTAAATGCTGGCAGTGTATTTTAATGTATTAACAGCTTTGAGATGTTCCATGGTAAAAACAAAACAAAACAGAACACAGCAAAAGTTGTTAGAACTTTTCATTCTCCCATTTTCCTGTAATATCTTATCATGAGACTCTTTGAAAATTTGTTTTATGAATGGCAAGTATGTGAGTGAGTACTTTGGGAATGCCACTGTAGCCCAGGCCCATTATTTTGAACATAGAAAAAAATAGAAGCTGAGTGGAGTAAAAATTGTCATTTGAGACGTGAGTCAGGTCTCTAACTCTGAGTCCCCTGCACTATACTGTCCATGAGTGACAGCACAGTTCTCAAGTATTTCTAAATGGCCAACATTTCCTTGCTCAGCTCTCCTAGCAGTGGATTGTGTTAAGGAACTATGTGACCAAGACAATGTGCCTTGAAAGGAATGGATTTACCAGCCAGGGGACCAGCCCTGTGCCCCAGCTCATTAGGGACAATTTGCATGGACAGCATCAGCATGACAGGCCCAGCAAGGGATTTGTTTAGTTTATTTAGAGTAATGGAGACGAGATTAATCACTTGATCACCCGTGAGCCTTGCTTCTGTGGCCCCACAATGCATGCCCACCAAACTATACCTGATTTAAGGCTACCCTGCCCTGATTTAGGTGCCCTGGCTGTGCTCTGACTCTGGTCTCAAGCTTTCAGGATCTGCCCCAATACTCCTGTAAAGACAGAACATGGACAAACTAACCACAGGGACTGGAGGAGTCATAAATCCAGCCCAGATTCCTTCAGTTCCCCTACAGGATTTCTTCATTCTTCATGCACCCTGGATTTTGAAACACAAGGAACCTTGAGGCTAGACTTTATCCAGCTTACAGATGCAGGCAGTCTATATGTGTCTGCTCTGGTTCTTGATTATTTTCCTTCCAGCTCAGTAGGAACTATTTAACCAATGATCATTCTCCTTGTCTGTGTTCTAAGCTCTCTAGTTCTCCCACCATCTTCATTTGCCACTTGATTTGTTCTCCACTAACCCCCCTTATGCCTGTCTGTCTACCTGTCTCTCTCAATTAATCAACATTATATTCTCTTTAGCTATTGATAAAATTCTCTACTCTTCTTCACATGCAAACACCTGAAAAACTAAAGCATAGATTGTATTCCTCATCACGTTATCCCGTCTTCATTTCACTCTGAGAAAATTGCTGTCTATTAATACCAAATTCACCAGCTGCCTTCACATTGCCAAATTGAAGGCACATTCTGAAGTATTATTTACTTGACCTGTGCACCACTTGGAAAACTTTGGATATGACTGCAGCCTTCTCTTGGTTCTCTTCACACTTGACTCTTCAGTTGTTTTTAGTTTCTGCTTCCAGCTACTCATTGTCTATCTACAATGTTGAAGTCCCTGTCACTAGATCTTCTCTTTCTATTTTTATTTTTCTACTCTGTTCCTTCCTGTTTTGTTCACTCTTCTGTGGCCAATCTGATGGTTCCTCTGCTTTTAGATATCATCGACATGCAACTGTTGCCAAGTGGTTTCTCAACTGTTGCTGTGTAGTCTCCTCATGAAAGCTGAGGACCAGTTAGCAACTTGATAGCTTTGCCCTGTGCCTTGGCCTCAGCCATAATCTCATGTGTTTCTTTCCCTGTAGGGCTTTAAGTCTCTTGTTACTCTCCTAATGCCTGTATGTCAGAAAGCTGGAAGTCTTTTTAAACACCTTCATTCTATCTCTGTGACCACAAATCAATGACCACCAGATCTTTCAGAGACAGAGAATGGGGTGTAGTGCCAGTGTGTCCACCTTTCCCTCTTCTCATTGTAACCATTCAAGCCAAAGACCACCTCTTATGACCTTGGCACTTGTCTCCTCTGCTCCAGGCACTGTTAGCAGCACGTTTTCTGCAACATTTAAATAACAGATAACATCATTTCTCAACTACTTAAATCACTGATTGTTTCCTTTGAGTGTAGAATGCATAGCCATTCCATCGGTACACTTGAACTCATCTTATTCTCTTATCATCGTGGGTGCTCAAATCACATGGGCACTTGGATTCTGCTTAAACACAACTTGTACTTTCCTCAGGGTCTCTCTTGTCCTTTGGGCAAAATTCATCTCTTAGCCCTAAGAGAACTCTGTCTAGTTTTGTTGTCTGGAATCATTCCTCCCTTCCGATCACAAATTTCAAAAGTTCCTATTGCTTTCTATATGTTATTTATTCCATTTATTAATATTTCAATTATATAATTATTTGGGATGGTAATCAAAGATTTATATCTGCTTTTCTAGTTTGAACGTATCATCCATAAGGAGTAGAACAGAATCTTTTGTACTTTACCATTCTGGCACCAGCATTGTGGTTAATACATAATTTCTGTGTAATAAATGTATGTAAAATAGAAACAAAATTAATCTCTCTAAGCTTCTGCTGAGAAGGAGGGGGACTGGCTTCTCTGTGAGCTCTAGCAACTTGCTCATCTCTAGAGTTTTCGTTCTGAGGTTTCATCTCTCTGGTGCCTGCTGGCTTGTCTAGGAAGTGAGAAACAAAGGCCCACCATGCCTTTTTCATAGAGGAACCCCTGTTGAGAGAGTAGCCGAAGAGGTCTTGGTGAAGCTCTGCAGAGGTAGAACGAACTCTTTTAAGTGAGTTTTGCTTCAGATTGCCTTGAAAGATAAAACAGGCTGCTTTGTGATGAGAAAACACAAGTTTATTCTTCTGAACTTGAGTACATGGCTTGGGCACATCTCTCTTTTCTGGATGTAGTTTCTCTGAGAACAAAATGGATGTAAATTTAACATGCACCCAATAGAAAGTCTTAAGTGTGAGTTGGGATAAATATGCCTCTAAAGAAAGTCTTTTCTCTCCATGTCCTCTGATGATCAATTCATCTATTCTAAGGTAGAAATAGCTGCTGACATGTTTCATTAGATAAGTTTTATTTTCACACAGGTTCATTAGGAGATGGTAAAACACAACCCCCAAATGGAGCATGTAGGGATAGTGGTGCAGATTCTGCAGCACAGCGAGTTCAGTCCTCAGGAATGACCCCGAGACTGGCCCAAGGGCCAGGAGTTCAAATCCAGGTCTCATTGTCAGAGATGTACCCAGAATCCTCCCCTTTACTCTCAGAGCCTCAGTTTCCCCATCCAAAACTCAAGCGCAATACAAATGACTTTACTTAGTCTTCAGAAGGAGCACACGAGTCTATTATTGGGGGTGGACGGAGAGTCATCAGTTCCTGAATGCTTCTTGTGGGCTGTGTTTCTTCCTAACCATTGAAAGCAGGCAGATACAGAAGCCTCTTCTGCAGAGGGAAAATAAGGTTGCCTTTATCCTTCAGGGCAGAAGCCTGCTACAGAGCTTCAGAAATAAAGGTTGACACTGAAGTTTGTGCACTTCAAGGAAGCAAACTGTCCCCAGCCTCCAGCCTGCAGTGCAGAGTGCAATTTTTTATTCAGAGATGGCAAAACTGGGCCTGGAGTAACTCGATATTGCAAGCTATTGTCTCACGAATGATTTATTAGCTGAGGCTGCTCTGAGCTCAGATGTTTGCACACTTCCTGGGATCCCTCTCCCTTGGAGGGAATCTTGCCTCCTCTGAGAATGACTCTCTGGAGATGAATACGAAGACTGTGTCCCCTGACATTTCCCTGACAATTCCATTTTTGGCTGTGTCCTAGACTGTCCTAGTGTCTACCATGTGGATTGGTTAGAGGGAAAGGGCTCTTAGCAAAAGATATATCTTACACTGCCAGCCAAAGAACAGTATTTTTATGTGTGGAGCAGCACTACAAATATAAATAGTTTAATTTTTACGTTTGTCATCATATAACCTTGAGAAAACACTTCACTTCTGTAAGCCTTTATTTCCTTTCCTATAACGGGAACATATGAATATCTCTGACATAAGAGTGAGTGAGAAGAATCAAAAGATGAAGCATAAGTAAAACCTTTAGCTCTCCCTTCTTAACGCTTTATAAGGACTCACAGGTGTCAGTGAGTTCTCTTCCTTTAGAAGGGGATTGAGGTCACTCAGGTGAAGCAGTTTGAATAATAGCACCTGCTCTTGGATGTCTCTCCACTTCTGTTGGCATATGGGTCACCTAGTGGGGTATAACCACAGACTCAGGAGCCGCGGGGTCACATGTACCACCTCACCCTGCTGATCACATCCTGTTCCAGGAAGGAGGGAATACAGTGAGGTCCACTCTGTGTGTTTCAGGTACTTCATGGACTAAGAAATTACCATTCTTCTCACAGAGCTGTCACAAGAAAAAGGGAAAAGAAGTTGATTCCAGTTTGACCTGAGAAAGAGCTCAGGGATCTTTCTCATTACTCTGCTCAGTAGTTTCATAACCATAATGATGGTAGATTAGAATATTTTTCTGCAAATGCCCATTCCTTTCCTATTTCCCTTTAGGGTAGATTTAATTTTGTGGTTCACTTTGGGGTTGACTCTCATCATTTGCTGTGACCAGAGAAAGGCTGGGTTTCAGACATGCCCGTGTAGCTCAGTTTGTTCTCCTGAGCTTCTGTGCACCATTCAAGAACAGACCTGAGTAGCTGTTCATGCAAGAGTCTCATGCACGTGGAGTTATCATGTGCCCAACACACAGCCTAGAGTGTGAATGGGGGAAAAAAATCTATTATTAGAAGCCAATTAGCTTTGGAGGAGTTTGTTACGCAGCACTCTCACTGATTTAATAATCAAACTAATTTCCCTCTATAGATACGTGTGGTTTTTTCTCTCTCTCACTCTCTCTCTCTCTTTTTTTTTTTTTTTTTTTTTTGCTTAAAGTGTTCTGTTCAACCATGGTATTCTCTTTTTTCCTTGGCATTGTAGGGGCATGTCTAAGCATAGTTGCTAGGAAAGTATGTACTACAGATAAGAGAACATGGGCTTTAATTCCTCCTTAACCATTTACCCACTTGGGAGTGTCATTGCCTTTCCTATGTTTCAATTTTCTCAACTGTAAAATGAGATTAATAATGTCTACCTATAGAGAAAATTGTTAAAAACTCAATATATCATGAATGTAAATTTGGACACTTACAATATGCTCAGTAGATGCTTCTAATTTGTGTTATATGTGTTCTTAGGTAATTTTGCTATAATCCTTAGAGTCAGATTTTATTTATCTCATCATTTTACAGATAAGGAAACAGGTTCAGCAGATTTAACTCACTGTTTTTACATGTATGTGGTAAGATGAAAAGCAGGCTGGTGTTTCCAGTTTCTGTACCAATCATTGTCTTACTCTGTTCGCATGATGGCTGAAGGTTCTTTGCTTTCACTTCTGCTGGAGTTTCTTGATCTAAAACATCTCAGACCCTTAAAGCACAGGTATGTTTTATTCTAACCTGAAGACTTTCCAAAGGGTGAGATGCATACCTAGGACTGTTCAGGAGGTGACTTACATGGGGCAGAACGTAGAATACACTGATCATTTTTTGAGAAAGTCATTCGTTTTCAATTATCTTTAAATGCCAAGGGAGAAAAACCTTAGCTAGGCATTAACAACTTTAATACTTCTAACACTTGCTAATCTCCCCACTTCCCCACTCTTGTATAACAAAGAAGAGATTCTAGGCACAGAGGCTCTGATAAGACACAACATCTTGTCTGAATTTCATTAGCCTTAGTATGTTTTCATTTGTTTTTTCATTGTCATTTATTTAAAACCTATTTCTGGATTTCCTTTTGCCATGTAATTTAACAGTCTCTTGTAACATGAATTTAGTTAACTAAAAAGAGTTGACTTAGGAAAAACAAATAAGTAAATACTATAAATAGTTTATGAAGATGGTAGTTGAATGACTGTAGTTTATTAAATATTGCTTTATATGAGAGTTTGAGTTTTACTTTCTTCATTGTCTTGCTGTATTTCCCTCTTGTTTATTCCTTGTTTAACACACCTTTACCTGTATTTCAGTCTCCAAGGAGATTCAAAAAGAGTTGATTGGTAACAAAGCTCAATGTATTCTTATTTATTTGTAATAAAAACACTAAGCATATTTGTTTGTGAAAATACAGCTCTGCAAAATTATACTGAAGTGGATAGCAGGAATTTTGGAATCTCCACTGATATGGCTCTCCACTGACTAACTATGTGACTAAAGAAGTCATTCCTATTGTTTTAGTCCCACTAGCTCCAATAATTAAATAAGGAATTTTAACTAGATAATCTCTAATTCAAAAGTTTATGAGTATCTTCAATATTATTTTTATTAAAACAATCTCTTTGCTGGTGAGAATTTTAAATATTTTTATGATAAACCTCTAGAATCAAGAACAACAATATATTTGTAATAGAAAGTTCATTAGCATATTTTGATAGTTTTTGATCATTTTTGCATGTATTAAAATGAAACATTTGGGAAAAATTAAACATTATATGCAAATGAGTACAACAAGCCTACTTTTGGAATAATAATTCATGATCTCTCCTATAATATATGTGAGCATCTCTTTTTCTAGTATACCATAGCTATTAAGTCAGCACATTGGAAGTTCACCAAGAAAGTATAACTGAGGCTCCTATCATTCATTTGCATAAATCCCAGAATTCCACCTGTTTTAAAATGTAAGCTATTAATAGATGGCAAGACTCACTAGATATCCATTTGTAGTGTTGTCATTGGAACCTAATGAACATTTAGGACATATTTTAGGAATTGTAAATTTTTTTCCAGGGGAGGAAAATAGCAAAGTGTGTTTGTGCTGTAGCAAAAACATTCTATTCTGAAAATGTACAGTTATGCAATTTCCTTTCTTTGCTTTTTTGATATAGAATTGTATAATTATGATATTAAGTTTGGTGGAAACTTGGAGATTGTCTACTTTGATGTCTTCAATTTAGAAATGTATAAATTCAAACTCAGAATTATATAATAACCCACTCATGGTTAAGCAGAATTAATTGTTGTTTTGGAACTGAACTCTAAATCTCTTGACTTATTACTCCATGTATTTATGGCATTTTCTGTGTACATATGGGTTCATATTGTACATAAGAGACTACAGACATCTCTGCAAACATAACAACCATTATGCATGGAGATTTACTATCAAAGTCAGTTCTAAGGAATCATCCAGTTGATAGAATTTCTCATCAATATCATCGCTTTACTCTTCCCTGAACTATTTCCAAACCTATTACCTCTGTACTCTGAACACTGCCACCATGTACTGCCCAAGCCATTTTGGGGAAATTGATTTGTTCTGTATTGTGACATTGGTTGGAATTTTGATTCAGGTAGATTTTGTTTACTGCTACAGATTATATATGACTTGAAGAATGAGACTTTGTTTTTCTTAGGATTCCATGCTTCATGGCACCTGGTCAAGGACCAGAATGTAGAGTGATTTCCATGGAAATTATTGAATAAATACTTACAAAAACCAAAATGATCAAGCCTACTGGTTTTACTAAACTTAGTGTAATTTTTCTAAGATTATATATCTAGTTGAAAGTGGGATTCAAATGAAACACACATAGCTTCCAGATTTTAATAATATAACACAATTAATAGGCACCAGAGATGGTTGTGGTGCACATTGGTGATGTTAAGGTAATTTTATGACAAAGTACACCAACTCCATGTCATTTAAATAAACTTTGGTAGCAAGGTAATTGATATTTCCTATGACCATTAAATATTGACATATTAACAATTTAGACTGGGAAACTTATGGTTGTAATTCTCCAAGTAGCAGGAATGAAGGTCGACTATTATGTTCAAAGATTAAGACTCTGTAGTCAAGAGTGTAGATTCTTTGAGTGGTGAAGAACTCATAGATCTGAGACCACATGAGGACAGTTGAACAATATCTACTACCTTTCCTATCAGGTTGAGTCCACACGAAGAATGTGGATCTCCTCAAAGAGATGCCACACTCTAGGGAAAGGTTACAAGTACTGCCATTGGAACAAGAACTGTCTCTGACTTCTTACTCTTCTCGACTAGCTCTAAGACAATGGACAAGCTAACCAGCTCTTCTGAACATTATCTCCCCTATAAAATGGGGAAAATTGTCCTTACCTCATAGGATTGTTGTTACCCTTAAGTTAAAGATGAAAACCTATGACATATGACCCCCAAAAGTTAGCTATTTATAATAGAAATAGTATTTAGAATTGTGCTATATAATCAGTATAACAGAAGGCCCTTCAAGCACCTAGCTACACTAATTATAATTTGTCTTGCATGATAAGTCTATTAGTAACCTTACAGTCTCTGTACTTGAATCTGAGGGGAAATTCATCCAAAACTACAATGAAGAAATAAAATTTTTGTGATGTCAATGTTTAAAACACATCGGTTATTATCAAAAAGCCCTAAAATATGAAGAGTAACAACTGATATATAGTAACTGATAAACATAATTTTTTTCATATTTGAAAAAAAACCCCTCATTATGTCCTTGCTTACTGAATCTTTCTGGATCATTTCCTCTTTTTAGTATGATACTCAAGAACTTTGAGTCTAGATCTCATTTCCCATCTCCAGTCTCATTTCAGTCTACCCTTCTACATACAGAATATAGTCCAGTCCAAGATCTTGCTCTTACTTAAGATACTTAATTCATTCTTGTGTTCTGTCCTTTTCAGCTCCTCTCTCTTAAGAAACTCAACTAGATATTCAAGAGTCGACTGAGAAGTTCTCTTCAGGGACATCAGTGGAACGTAAATGATAATCATTGCTATCATCAGCTGAACTCTTATCTGTGCCAGATACCTTGTGCCAGGCAATACATTTTAGTTTGTAATTCTTTCCTTTATAACCTTTGTTCTGTTGATTGTATACCTTATAAATCCATCTACCTGTCATCCTCCCAACTGGGCACTGGGACTTGAGGATGAAGACCATGTTTAGTATTGCAAGGAGCAGTCCTACAGCAGTTCTTAGTATAGGTTCTCCATCACTCTCTGTGCCCATGGTTGACAGTAAGGTCAGGTGGCAGTTAATAAATATTTGTTCAATGTGAATATTGAGCAGAAGATTCAAATATCCACCTGGGGATTTGGTTAAAGACTCTAAATTTCTTTCCCATCTGTAACATTTTATGAGCTAGCTACTCATACACATAAATAAAGCCCCTCATGTTCAGAGTTTGAATAAAAATACAAAGCAGACACTAATCTCTCATGAATTTTTGAGCTTTCAGCTATCCCTGCCCAACAAAGTTCAGACGTGAATTCACGTGCAGTCGCACATCTGGAGTTATTCTTTCCCTCTGCCTCAGCAGAATCCCTATGACTTTTCAGCAGACTGTGCATGAGAATATCTATAAATAATCATCCAAATGTAATGCCACTGAGCCTGCTGGGTTAAATATAGACATTGGAGTATCTCCAGGAAGGAGGGGACAAGTGGTTCCCAACTCAAAGAAATTGTTACAAATTCCATTTGCCCCATGAATATATACAGTGGATGTTTCCTTCCAGAAGGACACCAAAATAGCAATTAACTCAAGGCTGATGTTCTAGCTGCTACTATCTCCCCTGCTTAATGTCTGCCCATCTGGATCCCAACACAGATGCTGATGTGTCTAAATGTGCACGTCAAGTGACAGTTCTCCCCACACCTGTTCTGAGTATACCTGCCCACAGCCTATCAGCTCTCCTTCCCACTGACAGGAGAAGGTGCTGCGTGAGTTGCTCATCGCTGATATTTCACTTTTACCACTCTGTCAGGAGGATAGTGCAAAGGACTGACTTTTGACTCCAGTCAAAAGGTTGTGTCCTTATTTCACAACTTACTAGCTGTGATCTTGGACAAGTCACTGAATCATTCTGATCTCATCAATTTGTATTTTAGAAATGGAGATAAATTTATTTTCTTGATGGAACATTGGGAAACTTGAAGAGATATTCTATGTAAACTGTATCCTACCAGTAGACTCCCAATACAACAACTTAGTTTTCCCCTCACCCTATAATACAATTTTATAGATCTCTATAGATGAAATCATTATTATTGATTATGCAACCTGCTGCATTTAGTTAACAGATAAATAAATTGATGGTTACAGAGATACCATTTGTTTTGTAAACTGTCAGAAAGAATTAGGGTTTGAGCTGTGATCAGCTCATGAGGATGAATGCTTCTCTCAGAACCAGAGATCTTTCTCAAATCATTCATTAACCCACATTATGTAAGGATGGTTTTACTATTTCTGATTAACTTTAATTCACTAGATATTAAAATATGCAAAAGAGCAAGAAAATATCCCTACCACCACAGCTGCAGACACCATCACCACTTTCAAAGATGGTCTCATATTGGCATAAAACAGAGCTAATAATATTAATCACCATGCTTTAGTTATGTTTTCATAGCCTACTAAGTACTAAGAACCATATTCAACATTTTACATACATAATCTTGAAAGTCACTCACAAGCTATACAAAATATCGATACTATTATTGTGCTAGGGGAGAAATTGAGACATAGGGATGTTAAATAATTTATATAACTTTACACAGCTAGCAAGTAGTTATTACTGGATTTGACATGCAGTGCATCTCAAAATCATACTATTAACCACTGAATTATTGTATCTCAATGCAGAAATAAATTTAATACTAGCATGACATGTGGGGAGACACTTAGACTGCAGTTGTTCAATACTAGACTACCTGATCAATCAAGTGACAATCAAGGAAGAATTCCCAAGGGGACTGATTTTGTAAGTGATATTGTCCATTTGATAGTTTAAATAATAAGTGATGCCATTAACTCCCGAAGATACTTTGGGAGAATTGTATTGTACCAGGCATCAGGCTATAAGTGAGTCATAGAAATGCAAGGCAGAAGAGATCAATCTTATATCTGCAACACTTTACAGTTTTTAGATGCTTTCAAACATTTTTGCTTTAGCTTGTGAGTGTCACCTCTGTGATGAGGATTTATTCTAACATAAGTTAGAATTCCAATGTTACAAATAAGAAAACCCACACTCACAGAGATGGTAGTGGGATTTAAAGTTGCTAAGCGATATTGTAGAGGAACTGTAAGAGATGGTTTTCTGGGTAGTCCTGGTATTTTCTGTCTTTCACCTTGCTTCTATCTTTTACTCTGCTTATATACAGTTAAAGGAAATCTCAGTAATCAGAGAAAGAGAGGATTCATCTGCCTACTATACCATTTCCCAAACCTTCAATGTTGAATCCAGGTTTAGTGTGACACTGAATCACAGTCAGATCTCAATAAAATCATCAATAAAGAACAAGTGATGTAGACATTTTGTATTGGCAACTAAGGTGAGAGGAATTTGTTGCCAGAAGAGTAAGGCTACAGGGAATGAGGGACTTGTACTCTTGCCCTGGGAAAAAGATTTACTAGTTCCATGGGAGGGAAATGAAAGAAGGACATAGATAAGCCTATCATTTTTCAAAGAGAATGTGCTTTGGATCACACAGAGGTTGTGCTCTGTATGACAGGGAAGTGATAACGTTATCTGTTAGAGGCTTTTCTGAATGCAGCCATAATACTCTGATCATCCAATGCATAAACCTCAGTGGCCTCTAGCAGATTATTTTGAGGACAGCATCCTGATTGGATGAGTCAGCAATAAAATGTACCTTGCATAAAGTGAGTGCTGACCAACCCAAAAAAAGGTTTAGATAACATCATTATCCAATGATTCTCCTTTCTTCTGGGACATTTATTAGTATTATTTTTAAAGGGCTATGTAATAACAAAGGTGCTTTCTCCAAAAATAATGTACTCTGACATTATACACAAAATTATAATATAGTTTTAGAGAGTGTTCAGAAAACTCAGAGGTCTAAACATAGATAATTTAGTTTTCCATAAATAAATTATGGAATAAAAACGGCAATGGCATTGTTAAGTTTCTTATTACTATACTTATAGAGTAGGTATACCTTTAAACAGGGGCCATATCTGATTTGTTACTATATCAAAATAATTTGATCGAGTTGAACTAATATATAATCTGGATCAATATTGTATCAGTCAGCTATTTCTGCATAACAAACTGTCCCCTCCAAATAATGGCTCAAATAATGACCATTGATATAGCTAATGGTTTTGCAAGTCAGCAATTTAGATTTGGTTTAGCTGGATAGTTTATTTGGTTTCCTCACCTGTGGCCATCTATAAATCAGCTATAAGAGTTCTTCCAATATTGACTGGACTTTTTAACATTATTTTGAGCCTTTGCTGAGACAACAGTTATTGATTTGTTTTTTAAAACAATAAGGTCTATCGTTTTCCATCAGGTAACATGAAGTAATTGCTATAAGAGAGAGCAAGATACAAAATACCTTCAGGTTCAATTATCTGTTCAAGTATTTGCAGATGCCACAGACACTATGTGTCTTCTCTAGATTTAGTTTAGACTCTTCTTCAAGAGAATGCACCAAAGAAGTTACTCATCTCTCATACTATCTTCCTTTTTCTTTCAGCTGGAAAAGAGCTAAGTCAATAATACACAAAACATACTGACTTAAAACCTTTAATATTGTGCCTCCCTGTTGGAGGTAAATCAGTAAAGAGAGGCAGGGAGGTTGGCAGTGTGCCCTGGAACAAGAAAGATTCCCTGAGTAATGAAAGAACAGAACGTGGAAGGTCAGTGAACTAATGGAAGAATGGAAGCTACCATTGCATATGGGGACATGTCGGCTCCCCACTGTCACCCTCAAAGTTTCTGAAACTGTATCCTGAGGAAAGAATACATCTTAGGAGTTATAGAAGCTGCAAAGGTGAAGTCTGAAAGCATAAAGATCTAGAGAAATCCTATAGTATGATGCATGTACACAGGAAGCCTTCTAACCACCCATTCTCATGACTACATTAACAATGTCCATGGTCCTTGCACACTCTGCACTAGTGTTATCTTGAGTTTCCTTCTAAATTTCTCACATTTCACATAGGAAGTTCTATTAGAGGAGAGGTTTGATCTCAGACTCCTGGTACAGGATAAGAATCCAGGAACTCATTGCTGATCCAGTTGACACTCACATCTTATGGTTAACACAGTGAACTGGGAAAAGAACAAGCATGACAGTTGGAGGGTGTGACAGTGCAGGATGCAGTGTTGCCAGCTGTGTCCTAAACATTCCACAAGCATCACTAAGACCTGCCTCACCTCTCCAAGAATGTGAATACTCTGATCTGACTTCAAGGCCAGATGTTTTCAGGAGCAGTCATGTTACTATGATGAGGTTCTTTCAAAATGCAAGTAATTTTGATGTAGGTGGAGAAACAATCATAACTGTAATAATCATTATAAAAGGGATGTGTTGTTCTTTTCAACTCTTATTAACCTGGATTTTGTTTAAGAGGTTTCCAATTAGCTTCTTGTATCTGTGCAGTTAACCTTTTCTGAGCTTTTCTCTTCAGGCTCTCTCTCTCCCAGCCCTCAGCCTACATTTTTGCCCATGGAGTCTCAGAGGAATAGCTGGAATCCAGCCTTCTGAACAGCTCCTGAGCATGGGATAATTGCAATATAATTAATGAATTTAAAAGAATGAAAAATTTTAAGTGCTGTCAATATTCCCTTTCCTATAATTATCTACAGGAAACATATTCATTAACAATCATATGCTGACAGCCCCAAGGCTCTGGGTAAGCTAGCTTGGCTTCCAACAAGGAAATGAATTGCTGACCTCTCTATTGTGCCTATGATTTCTATGAGGAGAGGAGAGGCAAAAGCTAGACCACCCCCTGGAAAACTATTGACTAAATCAGACTTCTGCTTCAGCATAAGGGTGCATTACTTGGTCTCAAATGCCAAGGACATTCTCTCTGCCTTTCCCAGACCATATTACTCTGTTTCATATTGAAACACGATGCTAGCTAACCTCTATTAAATCTCCCATGTCTGATATTGTCTTCCCTTTGCCCTCAGCTAGAAAGAGCTGAATCATTAATTCACACAAATATATTAATGACTCAAGTCCCTTAATGCAGTGCCTTGCAATCAAGGGTAACATCATGTATGTTCAGGATTCTGAGGGTATTCAGTGTAGCAAGACGTGTCTAGCACAGAGAGAGGCTTGGGGTTGAATTTTATTGGAGCTTTTTGGGTGGTGATATTTATATTAAATTAACTATTGATATCTTATGGAATAGAATTGAAAACACCCAATGTGGATTTTATAAGATGCATCATTATGCTTTAAAAATTATATTTATAGGGGACTGCTCCAGGCAAGGTCTCCAGCTGACCAGAAACAATAGAGATATTTGTTATTAAATATAATGAAATGCCCTCCCTGTGAACACTTGGCGCCAGGACAGGGTAAGCAGTCTTACACTGTGGGAGTTCCATCAATATAACAGACTCATAAGAGGAACATTTCAGGGTAGGGTCCTCTTCCAGATCTCCCCAGGTTTATTTACTTAGCAGATATGTGAGTTTTCAATAGTTCACGGTACTACACCATGTCCGATGCGTGATACACTGACGAATGACACCGGGACGATTTTCTCAGAGATTTCATAGACTAGTGGGGGAGATAAGATTTCTATCTATAAATAACTATAATAGAGACAAGGCTAGGAGGTAGAAGATCGAAGCAATAAAAATACAATGGAAGTCCAGAGGAGGCGGATATTATCTTTAGCCAAGGGAATCTGAAGATGCATCACAGAGGAGGGTGATTTTTGCTGGAACTTGAAAGATGGGTAATGTTTGGATGAGCACGATGATTATTACTGTGCTCCGGGATCCTTCTTAGCAGAGTTGAGGAGAATGAATTCAAGCAGTGGAAGTTTAGCTAAGATGGGACAGATACGGGCTTTTTGAGGGATACTTGCATTTAGCATGAGGCTATAGGACAGAAAGTTGGCAAGAATCTAAGAATATATTTTTATGTTACACCAGAGAGGTTGAGACTGTTACAGCGTTTTCACGAATGTGCTATCAGAAGCTTTGTGTTTAGGGAGGAAGACAGCGTAACCAGCTGGAACTCGATTCAGGTGTGTGAGGTAAGAGTGAAAACAGGCATTCAGGTTAGTGAGTTAGTGAAAGAGTTCTAGCAGGCAATAAGGAAGGACTGATCAGACAATGCCAGATCAAATCCCAGTGCCTGCTCTATATACACAAGAGGATGGCAGTGTGACCTATCACCTTGCAATAAGTACAAATGAGTAGAAATCAGAGCGCAGCAGTTGAGCTGATGTGAAGAAGAGCCACAGGATACCCTGAAAAAAACCTATATAAATCAAGGTAAATCAATACTTTGATATAATTAGCTCTTCTAAGTATATATTTTTGAGATGGGGAAATTGGTAAGGTGTGAAATATTCAGTAGGTATGTCTATGGAGCACCAAACAAAATTCTGTTTTTTTGTACAGGGCCTTGGAGTAGACTTCCTGGGCATTCTGAGAAGGTAAATAGGCAGGAAGTGTGGGCTCTGAACTGCAGTGATGTGGACAAGTGGACAGTTTCAGCATTGGCTCAAGTTAGGGCTGATTGGGACCTGGCATCCTGTCACAGGGCACCCGCAAAAGTGCCCACGGAACAAATCCATATTCCAGAGAGTTTGTGGCAGGCAGAGGTGATCAGTGGACACAGAGCAGTGCTTCTGCATCCTCAGAGGAAGCTAGAAACAGCGTTCTTTCAGTTTGAAATCAGCCAGAGGCTTTTCTAGTCCTCTGAGACATAAATTGTGTTTACATTTTCTTGTTTTACATTTTTTCTCTGAACCAAGCATCATGTTTGTATCCTTGAGATGTGGTTGGTAGTCAAAAGGCAAGGTTCAAGCCTTTTGCTCTCACAAAGAAGACAGAGTATGGCTTCTAAAGTCAGAGCACTGGAGTTATCTTTTTAAAAATGATTATTTCTGATTTCTTCTTTCTTACCCCTATACTTGCTGAGTAACCTTGGACAAGTTCCTTAAAATCTCTAAGATGCAGTATCCTCATTTGGGAGTGAGATTATGCTGCTGTTTGCCTCCAAGGGTCCTTGTGTGAATTAAGTTAGATAATACATGGGAGTAATTAAACAGAGAACCTGGTGTTCATTAAATACATGGCAAAAATTACTTACTTCTTTTATTTTAATTATCATGGTTACTCTTACTGTACTAGTCTCAAGTTGTCTGACTTGCTTTCTAGTATTGAAATAAAGTATCACCAATTCAAATTTTTTCTATGTTCATTTTTTTTTTTGTCTTTTTGAGACAGGATATTGCTAAACAGTTCAAGCTGGACTTGAACTCACTGTGTAGTCCAGGCTGGCCTCAAATGCACAGTGATCTTCCTACCTCTGTCTCTCTCGAGTGCTGGGATTACCATTGTGCACCAGTACACCTACCTTGTTCATTGTTTTAAAATTATAAATTCTTAGAAGGTTAAAAAGTTCAGTAAAGACTGAAAAAAAATAGCATTGTTGTGAAGTGTCTGTATAACTCAATACTGTTTGACTGTGAATAGTAGAAATCCAAATGGATCAAGCAAGAAAAGAGCATATATAATCTTAGAAAAGATGCTTCGAGGATGAATAGTAGATTGTAGGAACAGTCTGGGGGAAATTCTGCCCATTCCAGTATCAATTTCTTTTGCTGCTATCATCAGCAGGAGAGGCAAGATGGCACCCACTGGCTTCAGGCTTATATTCTACCTGATGAGCAATTCAAGCAGAGAATGATGTTCCAGTTAACTTTGTTTGAAATTAATGTCATTAGCCTGACCTGGGTCTCTGTCCCTTTCCTTTATATGGATCCAAGTGATTAGAGTAAAGTAATTAATAGGGCCCTGATTCTGCTTGAAGTCTCTAAACCTCATGGACTGAGAGTTAGAAAGGAATCTGTTTCTAAAGGTGTGGATCTCAAAGTACAGTCCCCAGACCAATGACGTTAGAACCCCTAAAGAAGATACCAGCTAGAAACACTTCAACTTCTCAAGCCCTGTCTTAGAACAACATCATCAGAAACTCTGCGAGGAGTTTTTGGGAATCTGTTTTAACAAGCCCTTTACATAATTCTGACATATGCTTCAGTTTGAGAATCATTATTCTAGAAGAGGCATGGACTATTTCAGAAAAAGACAGAAGGGTGCTGAGCCAGCAGAGACAGCAGATGTTTGCACACTAATAAATCATGATGCCTGTTTTATCAGAGGAAAATTTCATAGTTAAGAATATAATGGGACTCGATCAAGGTTTCATGTCTAATGATTCCAGGGCTCAGTTCCACATATGTGGCCCCTGACCCAGTTCCCTTCCCCCAGAACACTGCAAAAGAAAACAAGAGCAGAGACTCCTTTCTGAAAGACATTGCACTAGATTATGTAGATTGTTTATTTCTAACATTTTTCCATGTAAGTAACCATTACATAACAGTAGACTGACCAAATGCACTTATAAGATGTGAGCTCCTCTACTATCCTAAAGGGAACACCCTAAGAGATGATAGAGATGTATCAGATAGTGGTTTCCACTTTATATCAGTTCATATACCCAAAGGTTTTCTCATGCCCAGAGGTTCTGCATGGCCAGATGACATGATTATCCACAGATGTTACTTACTTCAGGGCCAAACAATTCATATGTTCCATTTGAAAATCATTTTGCAGCTTAGGCTGAGTGAAATAACCTTTGCAGAGTGAACTAGACTGAAGTCAACAAGAATTTATTGAGCAGGGAGTATGTGGCCATGACTGGCAGTCATGGCTGAGCTTATGAGGGAGGAAGCAAGCACAGACCCTTCCCGAGAGGAGCCCCTCAGTCAGTGAGGGAGGTGAGACGAACACAAGAAAAAGAATGATTGAATTTCATGGGCAATTTTGTCCTTCAGCCTTGCTGTCATGTGCCCCACATCTGAGCCTTCTTTCTAGGTTAGGGGATTTTTCCAACTTATGAATCACTAAAAGGAGCAATGCATTTTTCACTTAGAAGCTGAACAAGGGAGATACAAGCTTTTCCAACTGTCCAATGAAGGAGGTACTGTTTAGCCAATGAGAAGTATCAAAATATCTAGAAGTAAAGAAAGAAAAGAGAGATGGGAAAAATATATCACAGTGGCAGCAGTGATTTTTGCCTGTTATCCAGGTCCTGGTGACAAAGGAACTGGAAGTGAAGCCAGAAGCTCTGTGCTGGGGACCCGGATGGTGCCTACTGTGGGACCCCTGTGTTAAAGTCTTGGAGCCATCAATAGCCTCACCAGATTCCTACTGGGAGGTATTTGGGTGGTGTGCTCTCTTTTTAGTCTTCTAAGCCTTTCTTAGGGATGATGAACTTTCTGAAATTTTTCTAATAGTTTGTATCTGGATTGAACTTAGAGACTCAACTTCTTGTGTTTGCTTTTATGTGTCCTGACGAATGAACACTGCCTCTTCTCTGTCTCTCAACACATCATCCTTCTTTGTGGTCTTTTGTGTAGGAAAAGGGTCCTTCAGCCAAGGCTGCACCTCTCCTCTCATTTCTTATTCTCTCCACCTAGTTACTGTGTTTCACTTACCCTGTAAGTCTTCAGGTCCCACCAAGGAAGTGGCTAGAAAACACCAGCTACACATAAGAGAGTAAGCCTCCACTAGACATTACATTTTGATCTTGGTTTCTCAGACTCCAGAACTGTGAACGACATATATTTATTCTTTATAAACTGCACACTCTAAGATACTTTGCTATACCAGACTGAGTTAAAACAAAGAAACAGAAAGCAATTGATAGTCTTTTTAGGATTGTGTTGTTTTTATTTTACAAGTGAAGATAATGTAGGAGAGGAATAATAACAAGGTGCTGAGAGTGGATAAAGAGCTGAGCTCTCCAGTAGCACAGATAAAGCTGAGGATATGATGTTCAAGCTGGGAAGACGGGGATTAGAGGGTGAGTAGGATGAATAAGTTTGCTCAGACTTCTTATAAGGGCACTAATCCTGGGAGAATAAGTGACTTTCTAGTGGCCTAATCCCTTAGTACTGTTGCTTTTGGGATTATATTTCAAGAGAAGAATTTGAAGGAAAGAAAACCATTAGACCGCGGGAATCTTCAAATCAGACTCACGAAATGTGAAAGTCTTTTGCTTACAATTATTTTCCTTGATTGGCATGCAACTAGACAAGTGGGAACTACACTACTTAAGTAACTGAACAAGATAAGTAGACAAAGACTATTATGATACATGCTGGACAGCATAAATAAAATTGTCTTTCTGAGAGGGCTGTGGACAATGGATTGACCACAAAGGTGTCCTAACTCAGGTGGAGCCGGGGTTGAAATATTTGTAGGATTTTAAAGTGAAAGAGGCAGAAGTACTGCATTCCAAAGTCAAAGGAGCAATACGGATATAAGGGAAGGTCTTTGTAACTGTGTGTTCAACAGACAGTTTAAGTAACTCATTGATTAGGATCTAGGGGCTGTATAGAAGAGGAAGAATAAGTTAAGATATATAGGCAGCAATCAGCATATCTCGGTGGATTCATATCAAAGGAATCTAAAGCTATTTGGTTCTGCACATGGTCTTACTCATTGAACCTCAAGCTCTCCATTTGAGTAACAAGAAGTCTATACTCTCCTTAGAGTGAAGTATATAGTAATTTGTAATATTCTTTTGAAAAATCAGACATAATTGATCCCTGTCTTGCAGCCAGTTGACTATGGACTGAAATCTCTGTGAACTGTAAGCCAAATAAACCTCCTTCATTTAACTTTAGGTGATGGGTGTTTTGTCTCAGCAATGAGAGAAAAGCAACTAACACAGGTATTTGGTTCTGAAGAAGTGGCGTTGTTGCTGTGACATTTCCTGGCCAGGTGGCCAAAAAGCCTTTGGAACTGGCTTGTGAGGAGAGGAAGAGTTAGAAAAGATTAAGAGATGTTGGCTATAGAATTACAACTAGAATGCCTTAGATTGTTTTGTATGGGAGATTCTGGTCAGAGCTCAGGAAGACCAGAAGGTCAGCAAGGACCAGGTTCAGGAAGTTTCTGCCAGGAAGAAAGACTGCATTGGCTGCTGGACTCCAGAAGATGTGTGTTGCAGCTTAGGAGAAAGTCTGTCTGTATTTTACCATTATTCAGAAACTTTGCAGAAAGATTCAGAGCTGCCAGCAGAAGTAAAACTATAACATCTTAGGCTGTTCTATATAGGAGATTCTGATCAGAACTTAAGAGATCAGAAAGCTTGTAAAGATGAGGACTGCACTGGTCATGGGACTCCAGATGATGTATGTAATGACTTAGTAGAAAGTTTGTCTGTATTTTGTTCATGTCCAGAGACTTTTCCTGTGACTGAGAATAGGGGAAATGAACTAATTAATCTTGCAAAAGAAATTTCAAGCAGTCAAATACTGAGGCAGTGGCATGGTTACAGCAAGGACCTTTTAGTCAGATCTAGTTTGAGAATCAAGAGCAAAAAGACCAACAGAATAATTTAAAACATTTTGAGTTTGGCAGGAAAGGAAGCTTCAATAAAGCTGTGGACTGTGAAGATAAAGCAGAAAAGATCTTGATTGCTGAGAAGCAACAGAAGAATATAAAAAATGACCTGAGGACCTGACAAGAAACAACAAGGCTTCACCCCTTGCATCCTCAAATTTGCAAAAATGAAGGATTTTGCTTTGAGAAGGAAGCCCAAAAGCACCATGTTCCAGAATGGCTGTAACCTAAGGAAACCATTGCAAAATGGTGACAGTATAGGAAAGAGTTTTCAAAATGGCAGCCACCTAGGAATTTGTTCCAAAATGACAGTTGCTTAAGAATTTCTTTCCAAAATGGTGAAGACCTAGAAAAGTCCTTCCAAAATAGCAGAAGCCTAAGGAAGTTTTTCCAAAATGGTAGAAGTCTAAAGAAAACATTACAAAATGGTGGAAGCCAAGTAAAGTAATTCTAAAATGGAAGAATTCTAAGGAAGTCTTTCTAAAATGGCAGAAGCCTAGTGAAGTTATTACAAAATGGTGGTGTCCTAAAAAAGTTTTACCAAAATGGTAGCAGCTTAGGAAAGTTGTTCCAAAATGTCAGCAGCCTAGGGAATTTGTTCCAAAATGGCAGCAGCTTAGGGAAGATGTTCCAAAATAGTGGCCATCTAAAAATTTTTTTTCCAAAATTGTGGCAGCCTAAGGAATTTTACTAAAATGGTAGCCTCCTAGCGAAGTTATTTCAAAATGGTGGCTAACTAAAGAAGCTTTTCCAAAATGGTAGCAGCCAAAAGATTTCTTTTCAAAATGGTAGAAGCCTAGAAAAGTTCTTCCAAAATGGCGGCAGCCTAAGGAGTTCTATGAAAACAGCGGCAGCCTAGGGAAATTGTTCTTTGGAATTTGGTTCACAGGCACTACATCCCTACAGCTAAGAGAAAAGGAAGACTGGCTCCTACTGCTCCAAATGGTAGCACACATTGCCATTATCCATATCTTGCTGATTTTAGTTATATAAAGAATGTAAGAGTTACAGGGTCAGGAAGGGTTCCCCTCAGATTTCAGAAGGGAAGTCAGGCAGTGTGCCTCTAAGAGGGTAGTATGTAAAGCCAAAAGTATAGCAGAGACCCCAGAAATTGGGAGATTCAGGAACATGGATCATCTGAAGAAAACTACAAGAAGGGAGCAGAACTGGACCAAAAGTGAAGCCATGAGAACTACAACACCAGAAGTGCCCATAGGGCACTCATACCCTTTGAAGTTCACAACTTGCCACAGATTGCCAGGGGTGCTGGAAGTGGAACTATGGGATTTAATGTTTGCCCTACTGGATTATGGAGTTGCTTCAATCCCATTCTTTTATATCCCCTTGTTTGTAATTTTAGAATGGAAACGTCTGTTTTGTGTCATTGAATATGGAAAGTGTTTGATTTTCTTTTCATTTGTGAAGAGGCTGCAGCTAAGAGTTTGCCTTAAATCTGAGAGGAGACTTTGGATTTGAACTTTTCAGCAACACTGCAACTAAGGACTTTGGCAACTCTGAAAAATGGACTAAATACTTTTTTGCATAAAGGGATATATATGAGTCTTTGGGGATGCAGGGGTGGAATGTTATGGATTGGGTTTAAATATCCCCCAAAGCCTCGTGGTGATAGCTTGACGTAGCCTTGTGAGGCTGGGATTCATGAGGCAGTGCTAGGTTCAAGGGCACTAGGATTAAGGGTATGAGTACTACTGACCTAAGTACTCTCAATAAGATAAAAAAAAGGCGGGGGGGGGCTGGGAGATGTTGTTAACACTCTCTTGACACCTTTGTGACCTGGTGAGCACTATGTTTTTTCCTCTCTGTGGCTGCTCTCCATCATCCCTGTCGTGGGGCCATTTGACTAAGTTCTGAAATCTCTGTGAACTGGAAGCCAGATAAACTCCTTCGCTTTTGACAACAAGAGAAGAAAAATCAGACATAATCATCTAATATAAATCCTTCATTACCCCTGTTGCTTAGCAGACGAAGCATGAGAAGAATATACAGGTTTTGAGTTTCTCGGTACTGAGATTCACATCTGCTTCCCCTGACTGACTTCCTATGATCAATTGTCCTACTTACTCATGTTTTCTTGTTCGTTTTTGGATCTCTATGTCTTTTAGTATGTTCTTCCCTTTGATTGTAATGCCATTTATTTTCTTATCACTTCCTTTCTTAGTCCATTTGGCGAACTGTATTAATTATTGATTTCGGCTCAGGTCATGTCATGGCAGAGATTTCCTGAAAATCTCATTGACTGAGAATGAATCATTTTGGCTTCTTTCCTGCTTTAATGATTATAGTTCTAAATTTCCTATACTCTATGATGCACCCATAAAATAGAGGATGCTGAAAAAGTGTGATAGTTGCAAACCACTACATACTAGAAATATACACCAACAAAACATTTAGTAAGTACCTACTGTGGTCCATGTAAGCATTAGATAGTGCAGTGGTAGGAGAGGGGTGTCTGCCATTGTGGAGCTGTGGGTTTATGAGGTCTTGGTGGTAAGAGGAACTTGGAGGTCATCGACTCCAACTACCCTTATTGTCAGGTAAGGTAACCAAGGCCCAGAGAAATTAAGAGCTTATTTATGGTATAAAGCATTTCATAGATGAGCAGATAAAGGAATAAATTCTTACAGCCCTTAGCTCAGGAATATGTCCACATCACTTTTTGTTATTATGTCTATTCTGGTAATTATTATCCTGCATCTTAGCCACACTGGTTAACTCTTATTTTTATAGCCTTAGCTAATATTGTGGAGGATTAATATTCTTTTTCCATACCTTTATTATCACATTATATTGCTGCAACTAAGTCACAGCATATGTTTTCCCTCATTTTTAAAATGAGCAGATAAAGAATGACTTCCTAATATCTGAAGAGTTCATAAATTATAAATTCAGAAACATTCCATTTCCGCCCACCTTCTTGTGGTAGCAATTCTGGAGCCATTTCATGGTGATTTGTAAATCTTTGAACTTGTAACAGGAGAATGGATAATTCTAAGAGTGCATCTAAAAGAAATAGTTTGCATCGTTTGGAACAATGAACCATTCTGTAATTGAATAGTAGACCTGAGACAGCATGAATGAGATCATGTCTATAAAATGATCTGAGACCCTCAGAGGCAGCCAGTCCATAAATACAGGGTATATTTGTGCCAGCATTTGTAACACCACATAATATGAGCACTGATCACTGCCGAGAGGAAAATGGTCTATATGGGGCTTCATAAATAAAAGTATGTGCTTGCTTCTTCTTCCTCTCATTGCTCCCAGCTCAGTTCTTGCTTCCAAACGAGTATTTTGTCCTTTTTTTCGTCTTGTGTCTTATTCAAGAAAATGTTGAAGGGAAATCAACAAAATATGTTACTTATTCAATAATTTATAATCTGTCGATTGACAGCCTACCATGTGGTAAGGGTGTACTAAGTGCTTGGTATCTTGCTATGTTCTTTATCTGTAATCCTCCTGCAAGCCCCAGAAGCTCTGACATCAAGCGGATGTCTTTAGCACTCAGAACTCCTACTGTAGTGTGAATTCTCAGAGCCTACACTAGTGCATGACTTGTACAGGATATTTTGAAATATCCTCACCTACAGATCACTTTTTGTTTCTGTCCTACCACACAAGCCATAGTGATTAGTAATAGAAGTTTTGTAAATAGAAATAAACCAGAGTAAGGGGATTTAAAAACGGACTGGAGATCATTTTAAATAAACTAGTAATGTCATGGTAATATCCGAGTGAAGCTTTGTAGATGACTGGGAGCATATTACAGACTATTTCAGACTTAGAATGGTTTGACTTATAATTTGGGGGCCTTATAATGGTGCATAAATGACAAACATTCTGTAGAAACCATACATTGTGCTTTGTAGTGTGATCTATTCTCGTGCTATCAAAATGGAATGGATACCTCTCATGATGCTGGACATAGGAGTGAGCCTCAACTCTTGGTCAGCCATGCCATCATGGGGATGAGCTGTTGTTACTCGTCCGTGTGTTTCTCTGCTATGTTATGGTGCTTGGTAAGTTATGATGCACATTAAATACACTTTTGATGTAAACTATTTTTAATTTATGGTGAGTTTATTGGGCAATAACTTGATCACAGATTGAGGAATATCTGAATTTTAGGCAGAAAAAGAAGTAAGGGCAAATATTTTGAGATTTAAACATGGTTGAGGCATTCAAAAAGTGTAGAGGCCAATCTATCTGGAGTAGAGTATTAGAAGCAACAATGATGCAGGAAGTGAGTGTGTATATAGAAACTAACTCATATGAAGAATTTCTAGGCAAGATAAAGAATAGTTGGCATGCCTGGGGGTAAATTTGGTATCATTTTTTTTTGTCTAAACTATTGCTGTAGCTGCTCACCACTTTTCCTGCTTCCAATGTCTCTGTTTTCTATCTGTCTCTGCGTATCTGACTTTGGAATCTCCATCAAATCTCAGATCAGATTACCCAATATCAATCTTTAAAACTTCACAGCGATTGCCCAGTGTGAAAGTTGGGAAACAAAGCATATATTCAGACAAACTTAATCATAATAATTATATAAGAAATATAGCATAGGACCTAGCAGAGGGATAATGGTGTTTGCAGATGGCTGATTATAAATTGAATAATTCAAGAAACACCTGCATGGTATCACTAGGTTCTTGGTCTTGTTTGCTGTAAATATCATGGAAAGATGCACAATTTATGTCTGAGGTGACCAGAGACAGCTTCACTGAGTGGGTAAAGTTTGAAGAGATATTTAAGAATCATGAGAGCAGGCTGTATTTCCTTTATATTCAAGTAGCCAGGACAGTTTTGGCCTGTGTAGGGACCTCAACTTATTAGCCCAATAAAATAATGAACAACTATAATTATAGTGGCCAGTTGGCAAGAGGGTGGGATCAGAGGGAGCCAAGCCAGCCTTCTTGCAACATATCTACTCATATGAGAGCTCAAGGAGGTCCTGCAAGCTTCAGGAGACACAGCTACCTTGTGGGCTTCAGATTCCTCATCAAGAAACTATGAGGACTGGCGTGCAGTCCCCAGCACCTCCCCTTCTCTTATCCTGTGCTATATCCTGCATTGCTTTAAGTCTGCAAGAGTCATCACCATGACTAATGTGTTCTAGGGCTAGCACGTTACTGCCTAGCAGGGCTCTGCAGGATGAAGTGTGCTGCTTTCTACTATTAGAGCAGAATGCACTCTTTGGCGTACAGACATGGGCTTCAGCATGGGCACCAACCCACACAAGGTATGATAGTCCAGCCCCCATACACGAGGGCTCTTGATTTTCATGCCAGTGCCTGGAACACGAATCGGGTGCGTGATCTAGGTTCTAGGTGGGAGGATGTTGTCACTCAGAAGTCAGTTGTATTCAGTCAAAGGAAAATTCCACTCCAGCAGGGAGCTGATGCCACGAATGATCCAGAAAAAGGTTTTTGTTTCTGAAAACTTTGAAGCTGAGCAGAGCACAGTAAAGGTCTTCAAAAGCCCTATCGATGCAAGGTAGTGAAACATTTTACTACATGGATTTAGAAGAATTACTTGACCTCCACAGTCTATTTGCGACCTAGCTCAGAAAGGATGCTAGGGAAGTACAAAAGGTTGATGATCCTCCCATGCACAGTGAACTTATCACAATGGTCTGTGCGTTGCCTGGACTCAGCTGCACTCTCAACACTGTTATGTGAAAATGCATAATCATTGTGTCCTTACAGCTTTTGTTTCCTTCTCTGAAATGGACATAATGTTCCCTACAACCCAAGGTTATTTAAATAATGAATAAATTAAAGAAAATATGAAAAGGGCAGCAGTGGCAATGAAGAAATAATAAAATCATCAGATTCAACCGGACCTGGTTTTAATACTTACTAATTCTCTCTAAGATGCTTAACCTTGGATGAGTTACTTTCCTTCTGAGTATCAAGTTTCTAACCTGACAAGTGGGAGTATTTTGAAGAATTCTTGCAGGAATTAAAGGAGATGCTGTTGGAGAAGTTCCCTAACAGGGCCAGGTACTTAGTAGTTTCCTTGTCAGTACCATTTAGTGTTTCTGCATCTTTCTATATGCAGAAAAACAGAGAAGAATTGGTAAGATGTATGTGCAACATAATGTGTTTCTGCTGGTAATAGGCTGAGTGTACTAGGGCCTTAGTAAGAAAAGAAGAAATTAGTCTGGTCCAACTGGACTTAGGAGACTGGCCAGCATTGTGAGGAAGAAAAGCAACACCTCAGACCTAGTGCTAATAACAAAGATTTTACTTCTCAATATTAATATCTAAGTATATCTGTTTTGGTCCCAAGTAGAAAGCAATAATAATCTCAACTTCAACTCGTTCACTGTATTATCAAGTTTGTACAAAAGGTGGAACTTACTGTGTTTCCTTTTGGTTTCGGTTACATAATCCTGGGATCTTTGTGGATCTTAGCATTTGCTATGTTCATTGCTTGCCAAGTAGCACCTAGAGAGAAGTGCCCCACAAACTTGTAGTCAAAGATATCCTGATACATGCATTTATGTCTTTGCAAGACCCAGGCTTCTGGGAAAACCTGCATTAGCAGTGAAGGCACTCTGAGCCCTTGGTTCCCTTCTCTGAGGTTACCAGACAAGTGAACTGCTACTGTTTGACCAAGTCAGTCTTTTCTTTAACTAGGGCTTTGAATAAGAATCTTATGAAGAGAAATCATCAGAATCTGCTGTGTACAAAAAGAATGTATGCCAAGAAGAACACTTCTGACCTTATCTGGAATTACTTAATAAAAAAAATGAAACAAAATTTAGCTGATTTTGTTATTATCTTATGTTTATTATTTACCAATTGCATTATTTCCCTGTTGCCAAAGTGAACCACTTTTATTACTCTGCCAAGGATGTACCACTTGGGGGTGGTCAAGGTTCTGGGCATACCCTGTCCAAGCCTACAGTGCCTTAATTAGCTAGAAACATTTGATTTCACATGACTTATGTATTTAGGGGTTTGGAAAAGTCTTGGCTAGGAAACAGGCTCTCTATCTTAAAAAAGAGAAAACTACTAGGTTAAATCCTGTTCTATCATTCAGCCAGCCTCTACATTTTATGGTACTAAAGCAGCTATGGGAGGGGGACATCAAGCACTGGTTTATGTAAATGCATAAGTGCCCCTGGAGGCCCTTTGGAAAGAGCTGTGGCCATTTCATTCTATGACATTTCTTCTGGATGTGGACACTGAGTGATTACGCATTTATTTTTTCAAACAAAGTAAAATCTTTCACTCATTGTTCTTTATTTTCTAAGTAGGACAAACATTTCCAGGATATAAAGACCTGATGTGAATCTTGGTCTTACAAGGCTTTATAATAACAAGAAGAGAACAAGTAAGCTCAAACAAATATATAATTACTTGCTGAGAGGGAAAAGATGGTGTTATTTTGATCAAGGATATCAGAGGGGTCTTCACTGATACGGGGGGAGTGGCAAGCACCTTTCTGACTATGTAACATTTAGTCACCACCCAGAAGAAGATTGGCAGTTGGTGGGAGAGGACAGCATTTTCCATGCTGGCAGAAGAGCATATAAAATCAGTGAGGAGGGCCCTAGCTGGTTCCTTTGAGAGAGGAAAGAGACCACTGTGAATGGAGTACAGCAACGATGGCAGACGAGAGGCTGGGAGGAAGCCAGAAAAGTGGGCAAAGACCAAATCTATCCAGAGCCTGGAGGCCATACCAAGAATTCTATTATTTTTCCACATAGTCCCTGGTGATTTTAAGCAAGAACATGCTATGACCCAATTTTTATTTTAGGAAGACTTCTCTAGCTTTGCTGTGGAGAACCGAGTCATTAAAAGTTGCTGAATAATCCAGAACTATTTTTTAATCTCAAAAATAGTGTTTCCCTTTAGTTTTAGTAAGAATGTTGTGAGTTAAAATTTTTGAGTTTGCCTGAGTAATCTCTATTCATTCTGTGCATGTGGTTGGACTAGGGCCCCAGGACTGAGAAGCTAATAAATACCTCTCATGGAATCCTTTACATCTCATGGATGGGCCCACCTTCTTTCCTTCCTCTTCTTAGTGAATCAGCTTTTGTCCAAAGTGGGTAGATCCTCCTTCCAGTTCCTTGTGCCCCATTCGGGAATGCAGCTCTGCCAAGTTCCCCTCCAGAGTCAGGGACACCACCTGTCATTGCTGTGTCCGCCTCCTACTTGGACATCTGACAAACTTTACAATGCATGAGCTGTAGAGCACAGATCACTCAGGCTACAGAGACTTCAGAAATGATTCACATCAGCTACCCATTGCACAATCTCAGAAAGAGAAGGGTCGCGAAGGTCTGTTATGGACTACAGCTAGGTAGGAGCAGAATCAGGCTGACAAACTATAAGAGAGCTGGGTGTTGAATACCTTTTCCACAAGCATGCTAGGCTTGGAGTTTGTTTTGTGATAGTGTGGCACTGGAATGTGTGCACAATGTGGCACAATGGAATGGAAATCCAGCGAGCTGTGTTCCAGCTCCAATGCTAGAGCTGGCCTGCTGTGTGACCTTGGACAACCTTCCTTCCTCTTGTGAACTGCATCCCCCTGTCCTGGACCACAAGAAGATTGGTTCTTCACATGGTTAAAGTCTGAGCTATTGAGTTATAAGGCTTTTCTGGAAACAGAGGAAGAGATAGTCCTAGATGACAGGTGAATGATTTCTGCAGACTCTGCTTTAATCAAGCTTGAAACGGTTACTACTACCACAGGGTTGCAGACCATCTCTCCTCCCTTCCACACACATGTGAAGTTTTGCTCTTCTGTCGTCATTGACTCATGGCTCTACTCAGTTCTGCTTTCCCTGTTGAAAATCCCCTCACTCTTGGCAGTCCTGCCCTCCCTCTCCCACACTGAAACACACCCACTCTGCTGCTCCTCTTCACTAATCCTCAGTCACAAAACTGGCCCATCTCCACAACATTTTACATAGGATGTGAATGACTGCTGCTGCTGTTGCTGCTGCTGGCAGGGGTGATGATGATGGCACTGAGACCAGCCACTTCACCTGCTTCTCCATTTAATCCTCTTTATCCTCAGATGTAAAGTATAAATAATGCATGTCATGCACTACTACAAGATAAGAGAACAGCAAACAAAACAAACAAGAACTATGCAAACCATTCCACATAAGAGAAGAGGAAAGCCAAAAGCAATACATTAAGTTACCAAATAATCACAGTCACTAATTTCAACAAAATTCAATGTCATCTCAAGGCCAAGAGTAACTATTTCATTATATAAATAAAGAATCAATACACAAATCTTTCCCCCTCCACCCTGGCCTGGACATCAGCACTCTACCTAAACCTTCCCCCAAATTGTGAGAAGATCCAGGGTATGAAGAATTGCTGAGGGAAGATTCTCAGATGAAGGGGAGATTTCCAACATCCCAGGCAGGCAACTACCTGACATCCCTATGCTCTGAGTAGCTCTGATGTTACATACGGTAAAAGGCCTCTTGGCTCTTAATCAAGGAAGCTTCACTTGTTGGCTATCTTCCTCCTCCCTTCCTTTCTTTATCTATACAGCTCAGTAATGTTAATTTGGGCCTCTAAGAAGTCCATTCCTTTCCTATGCATCTCTAAGAGAATTATTCAGATGGCCCCACATCATTTCTGAAGTGCATGTGCACACACACATTCTTACAAATGCAGCCGCTGAAACATAAGAGTAAATGATGCATGACTTAAGTTTACATGACCATGTGTCTGCATCTTTGTATTTTAGTTGTTTTATGAATGGTGCGGCCACTCTATCCCTCTGCACTATATTTTTGCACTTGCTAAGGGTGTATAAGTGAGGGTTAGTAAGGCCCCATAAGCACAGCTACACTGTAACTCTCATCATTATTCACCTTGCTATTGAAAACAACCATTACTTCTACTATCCAGAGCTTCCTCCTTGGGCAGTCACTCTTCCTATGCTTTTTCCTCGGCAGGTTGTCACAATTGCCTTTCACTAAACTCTCCCACTTATGACCTTGTGAAAGATCTCACAGGCTGTATGAAAGTAGCTGACCTGGTCTAAGTACTGGGTGGGCCCTCCTAGGTTTGGCCTAACCTGTCCCACTGAGCTCACACCTTTAACTTTTTTCCTAAAGGTCTACTAAAGTGGTTATGGGATATGGAAGTTACCTTCTTTTAGCCTCAGAGGTGGAGGAAATTTTAAGAATAAAAGGAGGATACTGGTACTTAGCTTATTGCAGTGTTTACAATGTTCTTGTCTTAGTTACTCTTCTGTGGTTATTGACACAAAATACTTGACACCCAAGTTGAAGGGGGAAAGGTTGATTTAGTTCAGTTTGTAGAGGTTTCAGTCCATAGTTGACTGGCTCCAAAGTAGAGTGGCACATGGCTGAGGAGTATTGCAGGGGAGAAACAGTTCATTGTACACAGAAGACAAGGCCAGAAGAGACCTTTATAGTGTTCTTTTGCCCCTTTTTCCTTGTGAAGACTTCTTAGGACTGGTGGCACTCACACCTTTAATCCTGGTGCCCTTGAGCCTCGCACTGCACCATGAATCAATCTGAGAATCACACACTCTAGATTCAGCCACCTCTGAATAAGCCCTACTTGTGACCACACGAGGCTTTGGGATACATGTAATTACCAACTATAAGAATCCCCATGTGTGATTGGTCCTTTGGCTAGATAGTTAATCCTGACATCTTGTCTGCAAGGGACAGCTGCCTCTTAGCTGCCTCCCAGAGTCTGGCTGACTAAAAACGTGCAGGTCTTTCTCACTCCCTAACTCAGAGCACTTGGTGCTCACAAGGCTGGGGTCTGCCACCCAGCTGCATCTGCTGCCTGGGCAGGTGAAGCTCAGCCTTGTCCAGTCCTAAGGAGTTCTTCCTCTCCTCTTCACAATGAGAAGGATTGCCTCTCTCTTTCCTATAGTCTTCAGCGATCACCGATGCAGTATAATTCCCCTCAAAGGCCTAAGTAACGAATGTTGGCTCCCATCCTGAGATCACAGTGGGGAAAAGATGTCAATGCAAAAGAGTATCTTTTCTAAGTAACTTGCCCTTTCTCATAAACTTGTTAAAAGTCAGAAAGGAATCTGGAAATAACAAGTGGAGGATGCACTGGAGAAGATGCTATGTTTTTACTCCACTGATAAAGGACAAATAATAATTGTGAAATAACAATAATGAGCTATTATAGTAATGACCTGACAAAAAGTAATGTGGGAAAGCACCGAATGCCATGCCTGGTAGACAATTAATGCTTGGAAAACATGTATATGCATGTGTGTAGTCGTGTGTGGATGTTCGTTTAGGGTGTGAGTTCATGCAGCCTGAAACATTCCTGTGGGTCCCTGAAAATGAAACAGAATGGCTGGCAGCACTTTCCTTTTCTCTGAGACAAGTGATTTCTGAAGAAGCCTTTCTCACCACTCTTAAGACTGAGATGAAGTTATAATTAATAGCTCTTCCTTGCTCAATCCAGATTTCTTTCTCTCATGCTCCCAAATGCTGGCAGCCCATGCACTTCATTTATTATTATTATTATTATTTTTTTGCCTGAGGGGCCATTTCCATCAGCTAAAGTGCCAATTGCCCTGCTGTGGAGGCAAAGCTCATTAGATGTAGCCTGTCCTGGGCAGGTGTTTGTGGAGGCCCGAGTGCGCAGTGACCTGCCTCCAGCCACATCTGGTGAGTGGGTAAAGGTAGCTGAAGTCTGCCAGCTTTAGGTGACTCATTCCTGCAGTGCATTGGAGCCGCACTCCAGCGGAGTTCAGTGTGGAGGGGTCACATGTTTTCAGAGAGTTTCTTAAAGCTACAAAGTAATTGTTTTGATAACATGATAAAATGGGGAGCATGTGGTTTCAGATACAGGCAGACCTATGTGTAGCTCAGATTTGGTTCTGACAAATACCAGTTCTGAAAATTCAGGGGAGATTTATGACCTATCATCACAGGGATAAGAATTTCATCCTTGTTTTTCAAAGTAGCAGAGGTTCATTCACATCACAGAATTTTCTCTACTGCTCTGTCATCACTCATTTACATATTCACAAGTAGGTTAGAGTATGCATTCTTTGAGGGCATGGGTCCTGTGTTATTTACCAGTATAATTTCAAGCCTCACACAGCACTCTCATTGTATGGCCTCAACAAAATATCTAGACAGATATATCAGTAAGTGAGTGGATGTATTGACAAATGATGGGGGGATGCATGTGCATGAAGAGAGGTATGACTAGGGGCATAGATGGATGGATGGAAGGAGTGAGTCGATTTGACTGAAGTAAATATTCCTGTATCCGTCAGGTGACAGAAACACACCTGCCTCATAGAGATATTACAGCGATTAAATGAAATGAGAATTACTAAATTGTTGTCACAGTCCTTGGCATATGATAATAAAAGTGCTAGACAGAAACTGACTCTTTTCCTAGATTTGTCCACACTTATACACAAAGTGATAACTTCAGCAGGCTTTCCTAGTTTGTACTGATTATCCACCTGCAAACTTTCAGCAATCTCATTCTTTATGCATGGCTAGGATAATCTATTAAAATGGCAAATTTGATCATTTTACTCTCTCACATCGAAGGGCGCTGATGGTGCCCAATAAAAAGTTCTCCATTGGTCCATTACTGTCACCTCAGCTGCCTACAAAGTCCTCCACAAGTTGATTCCACACACCGTCCCAGCCTGACTTTGACCATTCTGTCACCAGTGATGCCGGCTTCACTTTACAGATCAAGATTAGAACAGATTGGCTTCCTTTTCCTCAAGACCTTTAAATATGTTATCCTGTCTCTTGCCTACAGAGACTCTCACTCCCAGGCTAAGTCAGGACCCCTTTGTGCACATGCTCATAGCTCCATGGATCTTTTCACTTAATAGAGTTTAGGTCCTTGGGGAAGATACTTAAAAGGGGAACAGAGGGCCAAATGGGATTTCTAGTTTTAGTTCTATGAGGAATCTCCATCCTGATGTCTACAGTGGTTGTACGAGCTTAACTTCCCACTAACAATAAATCATGTATGTGAGCTTGAATGTAGCATGGTTTGTCTCTCGTGAGGAGCTCAAAAGATAAAGAAATTGAGGAGAAAAATAAAAGAAAATAGGAGACATAAATATAGGTATTTGCAGCAGGAAAGGAAATCAAGAGATGAATAGGAAAAATGGGGTATAAGAAGAATTAATGTGGGTCATGTACATGTACCAACTCTCTCTGATAAGGTAATCATTATGCACTGCAATTCTGTATTCATAAAAATGAAAATCTAGATAAATACAGTTCACCATATCTGCATCTGTGTGATCACCTGAATAATGCCAATAGATTCTATTGGCTTTATCCTCTCTTCACTGACTTGCATATTATGAGACACAAAAGGAGAAGGCCTTGAATATTTGTTGAACAATCAAAATCTTACTGTTGCATGGAACTTTCTTTGTATGTCTCTCTCCTATTTCACATATTACACTCTGGCTCACCAGACAACTTGATAATCTTCCTCTCCAGGTTACATTGATGGATTAGTAGTTGTATTTTTGCCCCTCAGCCTAACCTGCTCATTTTTCCTGGTTCCACCCTCCAAATCATGGTATTTGAATTCCTGGCTCTCTGGAAGGAGAAATAAATTGCTAAAGGGGATTAAACAGTCCCCAACTGTGGCCTTGCTGCATTCATGAACATCGGCAAGTCTGCTGGAACTCAGGGGCCACAGATCAGTAGATGGTAAGAGACCCTCAATCCAGCTGTGAGCTGAGCCTAAGCATAGATATCCTGGGAGGAATCATGGCAGGGTGAAAACATGCATCCACCTAGGAAAGTAGTGAATGAGAAATTAGGAGGAAGAGGAGCATAAGCAGCCTAGAAGAAAAGATATGCACATTCATAGCAACAGCCCTTAAAATAAAAGCCCCTCATGAGATTTTATTTGGGGACAAATCAGTCTAGAGAAAGGAGTCTTGTCTCTATTGAAATTCCCAGGTCATAGTATCATCATCATCGTCATTTAGAAAGGCTGATGCCTGTATACTTGGAAAGAATGAGTTATTTACAGCATATGACTTTGAATCAAAGAATTAAAAAAAAACCCTGGATTTGTCAGCCTAGAAGCTCAATTGTGCAGAGATAAAATCATGTATTTACAGAAAGGCAGACGGGAAGGTGCCATATCTCCACCATCCAGTTGAAGTCACATCTTCTTTCCATTATTATTTCTTGCCCCTGTAATGGGAAAATTGAGTGCTGCACCAATAAAATTGATAGGTGATTTAAATGTGACAGTGCATATGAAGTAGAGTAGAGCTTAGGGAATCTCCAGCTCCTTCCAGATTCTTTACTCAAATAACTCATATTTGGTGCCTTGCATAGAAATTTTTAGGTGATAGAGCCCGCCAAATAGGGTGAGGAGCATAATGGACAGTATCTTCATGATTCTGTGTGATGTCCTGCCATTTTTTAGATCAAAACTTGCAATGAAAAGTCAGTCTTTACTCCTTGTAACATTAATAAGACCCAAAGTGTAACCTAGTACCCAAGCCGAGTTATATATAATGTTTCTTGGCATAATTATATAGGTAATGACTTGAGATACACAAGAATATACATTTTTCTCAAATTATTCATATCTGTATTCCAAATTTTCAGTGAGACTTCCTATCTCTTGATTTGAAACATCTCTCCTAGTTGACAGTTTTATCTCCATTCAGGCTCCAATTGTTAGGCTTTCTGATTGTCTAACCTTGTGTTGTAGGTCTTCAGTACGGGTGTCTAGATTTCTACAATGATCTATAAACCAGCAGCTGAAGTCCAATTCCTCTTTCTGGAGCAAGAATTAAGTTCTTCAAATCCTGTTCTCATAATGTCACCTCTGTTCTTTACTGCCCATGGATAAATCTTGAGGTCAACCTCTAGACAAGTCCAAACTTCACTGATTTGAATATCTTCTAAAATCTAACCACCCTTTAAACATCTAAGCCTTTCCCAATAATTTCTCCTCATCAAACAAATCAGATTTATCTTTCTCATACCCCAAAGCTTATGGTGGGTCCCAGTGGTGTGCCTCGTTTTCCTGAAATATATATATGTTTGTACCTCATATCTTCTACTCTCCTTCTGATATCTCCTCCTATACTTTAAGATCAGTTCAAATTCATCCTCATTCAAGGAGACTTTGTTAATCTTACCCAGTTATTTGGTTTTGCCTCTGCTAAACTCCAAATGCATTTTTTAACTGGTGAAAAGGCTACTACCTAATTATTTTCAGTGCATTTATGCAGTACTTTATTTTGACTGGTATTGTTGTTTTCACTCTCTTTCAAAAATGAGAATGACTGCTGTGTTTTGTTCTTTTATATCTACTTCTCAGGGAGTTACTGACTGGAGTTCTTTGAACTTGGGAAGTTTTAAAACTGACTACTGTGGAGACTTGCTTCCCTTTCTGCTGTCTCTCCCCAATGGCTCACTCGTTTGCTTTATCTGCTTAGAATATTTATTATAACATAGAGATTGTTCCTGTATCAAAAATTCAGTGCTCTAGCCTGACTCTATTTTGTCCTATAGGAAATCATACAGTTACCATTCACAGACAGTTAATTCTGAGATTGATTTCTGAATAGATCCAGCCATAGCTCTTCCTATTTATTTTCCACCTTGGCTGCAACTGGGCAAGTGTGATTTTGGTGCAAGACCTGTAGATTCTGGTTTCTGTAGCCAAAGACTTGTAAGAGCTGCTTTGACACTCATCTATTCTATAGAAGTAGCAGGATTCCCAAGTGGTACATAGAAAGTGTCTTGAAATAGATCCCAGTATCTGTCTCTTATCTTCTACCCACACTTCACCATTTGATAGGTCTGGTGTTTTTATGAGATCACAGAAATGATGTCAGAATAGCACAAAGGTTGTCTTTTCCAACCTTCTCAACTGAAGCACAATAACACAATGATTCAAAGAAAATGGGATTGTTCTGGAGATCTCAAAACAGAGGCCGAATCTGAACACAGTTCTTTCTTTTCTTCACTAGCTATCTTTCCATAGTGGACACAAGGAGGGTTGAATTTCTTTTGACTCCTACAGCAACATGTATCTCCGTAGAGAGACAGTGTCTGTGAACAGAGAAGACAAAAGTATATTTATAAATATTTTATTTCTAGAGCACTTGTGTTGTTCTGGAAAATAAAAAGATCTGTTCCAGGGAAAATAATTTCCACTTGGTGGTTTGATGGTGGGCTCAGTGTCAACCGATGAAAATTATCTTCTCTCTATGCAACCTGGACATGGATCCCACGCCCCTGACAAAAGAATGAGACAATGTGGGGACAAACCTTGCCTGGGTGGAGGGCCATGGTATCGTGTTCTAAATTAATGAGGGGAGGAGTCTGAGGAGCATGTGTGAAATTAGCATCCTAGGCTCTTGCAATACCAGGGCTAAAACATCAAGTCCAAAATGAAATGCTCTGTTTGCAAAAAGAAAAAAAAAAAAAGATCATCATGACATGAAGTTAAATAGGCAAAAGCCACTTGCAGTTGTAACTTTTGCCAGAATTCAGAGATGAATTCTGAATTTAATGCCCTGCTCCAAATTTACCATCTCTAGAAGACCTGTTTTTCATTCTTCACTGACAAAATATAATTTTTTCCACAATGTTATCATAGAACCTTGTTAATATTGTATTGTTGGCTTCTGTGTCTTGTGGTTTAGCTCTTTATGTATTTGTTTGTCTTTCCCATTAGATTGAGAGACTCTGTGGGATGTTACCTTAATATGTATTTATATCTTCTGCAGCTGCGATGGTAAATATGCAAGATGGTGCCTGCTTCTCCTTCATACCTTGCTTGAGGCAGGCACTGATAATCAATCACTGCATTCCTTACCATAATGCTTGGAAAAGGCCTCTGAATTCTTTATTACAAAGCCTTACAGGCCTTCCTCTTTCTCCAAGTTTTCATTCAGAAGGATTTTATTTGCTGTGTCAGTTTGAGTAGCATAGTGGCTTGTCCAATACTAAGTCTATGTGTGTTGATTTGGATCACCCCTAATAAACCTACTTAGAATACGGGCTTTGGTGGCTGACATGTTTGGTAAGGGAAGATCACAAAGGGCACAGTCACTAGGTCCTAGGTGTGGCTCAAGGTAAAACTGGAGCTAAAGATACAATTTCCTCAATGGAACGGAAACTGTAGTCATGAGCATACTGGGACTGTAACTAAATACTTGAAGTAACCAAATTACAAAGAGAGAAGTTTCATTTGGATTCACAGGTTTGGAGGTTTGAGTTCATGACTGATTGGTTCCATTGCTTTGGGCCTATGGTGAGGCAGCACGTCACATCAGGAGTGTAAGGTAAAACACAATTACTCACCCATTCCTGGGTAGCAAAAGAGAGGAAGAGGGAGATACCAGGCTCCCATGGTTCTTTCTGAATATCTCTCCCAATGAGTCAATCTTCCCCCCAAGGCTGGCCTTCCAAAGTCCACTGTCTCTCACAGCATGACCCTGGGATGGAGCCTTTTGCACATAAGATCTTTGTGAACATTTAGGAACCAAACAATAGCAGAACTTCTGGCTCTCAGATCCTGGCAGTGGGCTATGGATGATCAAATTAGTTTCCTGGCAAAAACTGCTCATAGAACTGATCAGGTTAGCTTCTTACAGCAGAGACATAATTTTGTTTGTGGTGGTAAAAAACAAGATGGAGTCTAAAAGCCTTTGTTGTAGTTTTTCAAATGTAGTTGAGTGCTCTACACCTGGCACAAATGGAATGAGTGAGTTATCTGGGGTGATTCCTTGACTTCCTCTCCGAGGCTCCCCTGATATCTTTATCATGAACTCTTCTCATCTTTGGACCTAATACTACATGCTTCTATTTGCATTCACTGGTTTATTCAATGTTTTTTTTTTTTTTAAATAATGGTTTGCATAGCTAAATGATACCTATGGGACATAGACATTCCTTCAGGATAATCAGGTACCATTGGTTATTTGTTGATGGGGTTGTTTTGGGGACAGCCTCCTGGACAAATGACATTTTTGTACAAAAACTTGGCTGATCCCCACTTTTCTTATGTGGACTCTGATTAGTATGAGGTCCATTGTATTAGAGGTATTGGGAGCTCCTGTGCTGATGTCTTCAACTCAGAAAGCCAAGACATTTTGACAGCCACGAGGATCAGGTTGTCAAACCTGTAGGCATGAATACAGTGAAATGGATTCTTCTGCAAAGAGAAATTAGAGCACACAGTCATCATCTCAGGCACTTTGAGATGGGCTCAGATTATTTTCAGTCTGTTTAAATTTCAAAGATGGTCTCAAGTCTATAGTTTGGTCTTGTTATTCAATTTTGGAAAGTCCTTGGCTATCATCTCTTAATATTTCTTCTGGCCTCTTATCTCCTTCTGGGACTCCAATTATAGCATTTTTTTATTGTCCCACCTGTGTTGCTTTCATTAAGATTTTTCTGAGTGCTTTAGGTTGGGTAATTTCTACTGACTTGTCTTTTGAAATCACTATTCCTTTTTTCCCCACTGTGTGAGGTCTGTTAAGCTTTTCAAATTAATCCCTAATTTTGTCTCTTATACATTGCAGTTTAAGAGTGTATATTTGGATGTCTGTTAAAGATTGTATTTTTCCATTAAATTTCTATATCTTTTAAGAATAGTTTTATTCTTCTAAAGTCTATTCATATTTACAATAGTTTTAAAAGATGATTATCTCCTAATTCCAAGATAAGGTCATGTGTGGGTCTAACTTTTTGACTATTTTTCTTACTTGCTTATTGATAACCGCTTCCTGTTTCTCTGCATAGCTTGAAATTTTATTAGATGCTAGATATTGATTTAAGCAACTTGGAAAACTGGAGAAAATATTATTTTACCCCAGAGGGGCAAATCCTTTACAAAGTCACCACACTAGAGAGAAGAGATGACAGTTGCAATTAAATTTAATCATGAATGGAGTTAGGTCATATCTAGGTTGCAGCTTTATTTGCTTTGCATTCCCTACTTGTTTCAAATGTCTAAGGTCAAGATTTATCCTCAATGTTTTATTGATCTCTTTCCTTATCAGAACTTTGGGCCCTGAAGACCACAAAGCAATGGGGAGGTTATTCTTTCATCCCAGCCCTGAACCACCCTCCAATTGCTCACACACTCAGTAAAAGTCCTGTAGGAGGGAATCAGTGGTGGGGAGAATTAGCACAGTGCTGTTGAGGTTGAAAGTTCTACAAGTGTCAATACACCTTTCTGAGTTATGGTTGTTTGTATCTAGCTATCCTTCCAAACCTCATGTGCTCATAGGTGAGGATTTGGGTACATATCGGATCACTGGCATGCCATCATCAGTGGCTTGAGAGGGATTGTCACTTCCCTGATTCTCCCTTCACTTTAACCCTCCTCCCTGCAACCATTCCATAAGCTGCTTCCTTTATGCCATGCTGTCCTCTCTGCCTTGTAGCCATCTGACTAGACTGAAACCTCGACCAATTGTGAGCCAAAACAAATTTTTCTCCTTTTACTTCTGGGTACTGAGCATCATGTGTCAGCAAAAAAGTAAGTAAGACAATACAAAGTGTTCTGGCATATCTCCCCACATATGAGACCTTCTGCCTAAGGTAGGTATACATTTCTACTCCAACATAAACAGTGTGTAGAACTTGACAAAAAGAGAAGCCACTATCCATTGCTCATGTAGGAAAGACTCAACTCTTTGTGTAATTTCATTCTTTTGAACTATTTTGTGTTCACAGTTCTCAAATGTCTTTAACATACTTAGGATAGTTTATGTTAGTTTTACTTGTGGGTACACTAGTTTGTATTAATCTTCTTCATCCTATGCAAAATTCTTCTAGTTGTGATTATGGTCATATGTTAAGAGATCTTTAAGGCAGAGTTAGGAACAGGTGATATTTATTTGACCTCCCTTGTAGGTATAGATATTTGTCATTTAACCACTTGTGTAATGGCTGCTCAGACTTACAACCGATTGCTCAGACTGATCTAGGGGGAAATAATCTAACACCCCAACATGTTAGATGTCAACTACATGGAGTGTGTACTCCTCAGAATCAAACAATGAATTCTAAGAAAGAATGGAGGTGAAGGAAGGAAAAACCTATTAAGAGAGATAGCTCTCTCAGTTGACATGGGTAGTTCCTGAGAGACAGGAGGGAACCTTAGAGTGGCTTGTCAACAAGCCTACTTCTCAAGGGAAGTTTTATAGAGCAAATTGATGAGGTGAGTACAAAATAATGAAGTGACTACAATGCAAGTCAAAACTGTGATTAGCCAATAAGATTACAAGTATAGCCTCTTAGGTAATATTGATCCAGTGGGGAAGGAGGTCACATAACAAGTGTACATGGAAAGAAAAGGACCTCTATTGGAAGGAATGGATCAGGAAAGAAGTCTTGGTCACCCACTTGGGTGACTGATGTCTATCTATGTGTTATTGGATCAGGTGATATCAGTTAGAGTATAAATCATTAATCTATTGCTTATCTCTCAGCGAGCATTTCATCCTTACTTTGAGGCCTGGCCTTTGATATATGGACTACTAGCCACAGTTATGAAGAGTTTTCATCCTCTACACTGACTCCCTTGAGAACCCATCCTGTCTAATTGCCTATAATATTGCTAACAAACTTAGCCATCCATAATTAGACTTATGACCTGTCTCTTTTGAACAGTTATGTACATCTTGTTTATAGAGCTTCAGTGTCTTTTTTACAGTATGCTTTATAGAGTTCTGTAAGTTTTGCTGATTGCACTGTATAATACAGTACTGTAGTTTCATATTTTGTTATACATTACAGTGCTACAAATAATTTATGCACATAAAAACAAAGTCATAAAAGTGGAGTTTTCTTTGACCATTTCTTTGTTATTAATATTATAATGTACATACAATGTGCAATTCTGCATTTAATGACCAGTTCATTCAATGAACTAGACATAGAATAGATATCAGTTGTTCAGTGAAGAATGTCTGTAGTGGCCACAGTGAGTCCTGAGACAATATCAGTGTGTCCTTTAGTCAGTTGTCAGAATAACATGCATATGTACTATAGTATCTCTCTTTACAAGAAATTGGTTTTATGATTTGGGGAAAGATAGCCATGCTTGTGTTTGTTTGGAGAAAATGGCCAGATATTGTTTGTTGCCCAATGAGGAGTTTTCAAATGGAAGGAAAATTTTGTTTAATGATTTTCTTTCTGAACTAAATTGTTTGCAGATAGAAGTGTTCATGAACAAGCTAAGGACATATAAAATCCCACGGGGTCTGTATGTGCAAGGTATGTGAGGGTACAGTCCTCGTAGTGATATGTGTGTCCTTATAAAAGAGGTACCACAAAGCTCGCTTTCTACCCGGGCCATGTGAGGATAGCCAACAGCAAATCAAGAGGTGCATCTAACTCAACATTAGATCATCCAGCATCTTAATCTTGAACTTTCCAGCCTCCAGAAATGTGGGAAATATATACTTGTTATTTAAATCACTAGCTATAGCAGTTTTTTGTTATATCAGTCTAAATCAACTAAGCTAGAAGTGATATATCAGCAAGCTGGAAAGCTCATGTCACATCTGCTAACATCCACTAATCAAAGAAAGTCACATGACAGTATCTACATCAGTGGAGCAGGGAAGTAGACTCCAGCATCAGAGGGAAGCAATGCTAAACATGGTCTAGATACAGTGGTGTCACAAGGAAACAAATAACATGGAAACATAATCCAATCCTCCAAGTTAGGGTGAGACAACTACGGGCCTAAAGAATGTGCTAAATATCTGATTCCCATAAAATGAATTCCCATGTTAATCTTTTATCCTGAGAACCCATATGGCAAAGTCTGACCCAGGATGAGGAAGAAAAATGAATCAGAGGCAGCCAAAGCAAAGGAGCTGACCCTGCTCCAGCTGGAAGAGCTACTCTCACCTGTTCCTTCTGATTCAGATGCTAATGGACAACAAAAAGGGAAAGCAGGTGCCTAATGGAACAAACAATATAACTAATGCAGCTCAAACTGCTCACAGAATTGTTGCCCTTGGTAACATACATCTCTATCTGTGCCTTCACACCTGCCCCACACAGTGACACACAAACCTAATTAGTTGGAAGGCCAGTTTAGCAGTATCCTGGGCCTTGAGCCCCAGAGTCTTAGTTGATCTTTGGTGGGACCATATATTGTACATTTCAGTCAGGTCTTTAAGTAACAGTGATGGTGCCAGTCTGAAAACTACCAGTTGAGGCCCATCACCATAGGTCACAAATCTTCTAAAGCAAAGATACAAACTTTCCCAACAGTATTGCAAAATCAACGTCCTTTGCTTTCCTTGATGGGCTGAGGATCTTTGTAAGACAAACTTTATGTAACTGTACCTTGGCATATTGGAGAGAGCCATGTGCGGGGTGCTAGGTTCCACTGCAGCTCCTCAATAGACTTGTTTTATAGTCTTCCATAAGCCATTTCACCTCCCTGAGTCTCCATTTCTTCACATGCTTCCTGCCCAAATCCAAATATTGGATCCTTAAGTGAACCTAGAAGCACTGAGCTCACAGGATAAGAAAGAAAAATGGTAGTTGCTGGGATCTAGAGGGTGGAAAAGTTGGCGGGGTATATTTCTCAATTTGAGTTTGTCTGACACTTAGCTAAGATGATAGACACAATTATTACAAATATAATTATGTATCGGAGGTTCAGGCAAACTGGCTACATAATTTGTGGGGACCAGTGTAAAATGGAAATATGAAATCCCATTTTCAAAAAACATGGACAATTGTTAAATTACCAAGATATACAGTATTTCCTTTTCGTGAAAACTTTCCCTCTCAACTTGTCATTGTGTTTTTTTAATGCCATTCTAAATAAAAAATAATATATTTTATTGGCATGAATTTTATCCTGTATCTTTACATTGCACAATAACAGCTTTGAGTACAAATATGAAATCACACAGAAGCACTCAAATTACACAAGTTGTATTTTGAAGTATACTTTATGTGTCTTATTGTTACCAAGCCAGGAAAGACACCACACAAAACTAAGCCAACCTTCCTATTTTACATGATGTGTACACATTCTAGCAACAATGTCTACCTTCTGTGTACTGATAAATAAGAAAAGACTAAGAGAAGAAATACTGCCTCCTTTATATTTCGTTTTCCTTCTGTTATTTTTGGCATATGAAGTCAGTTGGAACAGGGAACTTGAGAAAGAAAAGATAGGAGAGGGTTTCATGGTGAACGGCACTGCCTTGCTTCTGTGTTCAAAGCCAGTTCACAAGGAAGGAAGGAAGGCATCCAAAGGCTATCAGTGTTGTGGCTCACCCATTCCTAGACATGAGTAAGTGCATTCACATTGATCTTGACCTTGCTTTGGTTCTTGCTGAACTTCCACCCATAGTGGGTCCATCGGAATCCTGTACTCATGGGGCACCCTGAATGCTGTCTGTAAATCACATGACAAAAAAAGGGAACAAATATATTATAACTCCTCTGCTCGAAGACTCATTCCATTTTTCCATTTTGCTTCATACACAGGGCAAATATTTTCAGAAAAAATTATTAAGAATTTCAAGGCCCCAAATGTTTAACACTAAAGCAAACATGGGGGCTTTACTGACCATGAATTCGTTTGTAATATGTAAAACCAGTTCTGGGTACAGGATATCAATATCACCGTGTTGCTATTAATGTTAATTGGTTGGCTTTGGCAATGTCTGTCTGATTTCTTCCCGGCAAAGTTACTCCTTTTTTCTTGCCCCTCTCCAACCATTAGAAGAAAATCAGTAAGCCCAGCCTCCACTCAAGGAGAGAAAAATGAAGCTCCATATCCAAGAGGACAGGCTCTGAAAAAAAATTCTGGACATAGGCTAATTACCACAGTAATTAATATGCACTCCAGAGAAGCTAATGCATTCTGAGTCTCATAACTCAAAGGCCACCTTTACAGCCCAAGATTCACACCTTGCTTTCTATTCTGTTGTACTACATGTCAAAAATGTGACAGATACTATGCAATCCACAAGAATACCAAACTAGAAGCAAGAGAGCAAGATAAACTGCTGTGAGTATCAGTTTCCCACAAGTAAGAGATTTGTGGCTTGGGGGCCTGACCTACCCAAGGGGGAAGTAGCCCTCGATCCAGGTGCCACACTGACCTACTTTCCTTGGACACTCATTCCCCTCAGGGATGATGGGCAGCACGTGGTGGGAGGAGTTTTATTCACAGCATCGTCTCTGAGTGGATGGCTGAGAGTAGGTCATTATCTGCTCGTGGTGCGAGGAGCTCCAAGACTCTCATCACCCATGGCACTCACAGCGTCTCTGCTTGCCTGCAATTCCCCTCATTTAGCAGATGCTTTCAGCAGAAGACGCTGAATGCAGGCGAATTATTTCCACTACTTCCTGCTAATTTCAGTAGCACATTCATCCAAGGCTCTCAAAACTCAATCAACAAGAATGCATGAACCTGAGTTTGGGTCACAGAGGGACAGCCCGGAGATCAGGGGAGATTGGTGGCAGCTGCTGCCCTCTCTCTGAAGAGGATGCATGTAGTTATCATCATGCTTGGCGACAGGAGGAGGGAGGAGACGGTCTTTTAAGGTCTCTTCCAATCTGGGATGTCTATGAATATCACTACCAGCTGAGAGTGATTCTCTATGCTTTATTCATCACACAACTGACGCAAATACAGAAAAGCAGCTTTTGCAAAGGTAGGTGGCCACTAAACGAGGCATCCAGACGCTCAGCACTCTGAAAACTGAGGAAAGTCCTTGAATTTTCAAGAAGAACATTTCACGTACAGATGGAAGGAGTGGTAAGTACTTAGTAATCCATGGAAATAGGCTGAGAGGTTTTAAGTTCAGTAACAGTGAGCTAAGATTACCTAGAAAAGGCAATTGTGGTTCCAAATTGTGCTAATTGAGGTAAAATGTCTGGGATGAAAGAAGAGATACAATACTTTTATATTTTGTGCTGACCTTAAGTGGGTCATACTTTTCATTCTTATTATATTTGGGAGTTTTGGAGAAAGTAAAAGTTTAAAAAACAACCCATATAGTACAGGGTCTCAGAATCATGCAAATTGAAAAAGAGTTGAAAAGATAAATGATTGGAAATCCAAAAAAACCTGGAGACTCAGACTTCTGATTGCTCTGTTCACGTAGGATGGGAGGAAATTTGGTTTCAAGAAGCTAAAAATAGGTTTCAGTAAGGCAATGAGAGGAAGTTTTGTCTCTGAAACCTGGAACTTTCACAGCATCCAAAGCCGGACAGTGATGAAACATGATATAGGATACACACTAATCCAGGGTAATCTTAAAAGGTATTTAAATAGCACAGAGTATATTCCTGACTGAATAAAGTATAGGTGACCATTTATCTTTAAACTAATGCTAATTAAAACCAAGATTTCAAATGCTTTATGAATTAAGCTTAATTTGGTCATTTTCATGCTTAAAACTTGAAGTAATTTTATAGTAAATACCCAGATACCCTCCATTTAGATATTATCAATGACATTTTACTAGCACGTTTTAATGTCACTGACGTTTTGAGATATACAGTAATTCACCTGAGTGTAGGATTCAAGTTTTAGTATATTCAAGAGCTATGAAAACATCACAACAATTGATTTTATAATATATTCATCTCTTGCCCTCAGAAAACACCATGCCTATAATCAGTCACTTTCCACCTTCTTCGTGTCCATCCTACCATAGCCCAGACTCAGAGAACAAGTTGTCTGTACTTATTCTAGCCATTCACATAAGGAGAATCTTAGAAAAAGGCATACTTGTTATCAGATTTTCTTCCACTTAGCATAATGTCTTCAAGGTTTATCCCTTTTGTAGTATATATTGAAACATCATCTTTTGTGGCTGTAGGTCATCCCACTGTCTAGATACAATGCATTATATTTATCCATTTATTGGTTGATAGACCAAGTTGTTTCTATTTTCTAGCTATTATGAATAATACTGCTATGAACATTTGTATATAATTTTTGTGGGGATGTGGTCTCATCTCTTTTAGATGTGTAACTACAAGTGGAATTGCTGGATTATGTCATTACCCATATTTAACCATCTGACAGAGTGCTAGACTATTTTTCAAAGAACTATTAATATCTCAAAACATTTATGTCTATACTTCTAACAAAAACCATTATTATTATTTTATTATTATTATTGATGTTGTTATTATTTCAGGGAACACTGAACCTACACCCTATGCATTTTCAGCATTGTACTCACCAGTAGGACCGGATACTCACTTATAACTTTATCTGTCATTGTAAAATTTACATGCCATGAACTGTGGAATTTGCATGATATGCTCTGAGATTGGACCAATGGGTCAACTTATGTCAACTGAACATTCCTCAAGATACACTGCATTGTCCACTTTCCAAGATGTTTCTCCACACTCATCCCAAGAAGTCACTGTGCCCACCCTGTCCTCAGATGTCCTCACTGTTCTAAGTATTTCCCACTGATTATTAGGTTTGTCCTCTGTAGACTCTCATATCAAATGACAGCATCTGCAACTTGAATGAGCAATGTTTCCTTCACAAGAAAGGACTATGAGTGATTTTTAGTTCATGTGAATTACTGCACAGCATTTCACAGGAAGGGTGTTCACCATCTTGACTGTCCATTTACCACCTGCTGGACACTGGCTTCTGTTCCAGTTTTTAGCAATTCATAACAATGTCCCCATGATTCTTCATATGGAATCTCTGTGTGGGTATGTATGTTAATTTCTCTAAAACTGGGCTGGTGGATCACAGGGTAAGTATGTACTTAGTTTATCAAGAGTCCATCAGAATGATTTTCCACAATAGTTGTGTCATTGCACACCCCTGCCTAGAATGGAAACAGGTCACTACCCTGCATCCATGCCAACATCTGCTGTTACCAGGATACTACATTTTAGCTGCTTTCTCAGACCTGTAGTTATATCTTGTGGATTCAGTTTGCATTTTTATCATAACTAATGATACTGAACATTTTATAATATGTTCATTGGATGTGTAAAAATCTATAGAGAAATTTCTGCATTTCTTTTATAAAAAAGTATGAGGATATTAAGCTTATTTTGCTGAAATTTTGCCTATTAATATTGAGTTATTGGAATTATTTACATACTTTGGATAGAATTATTTCATTGAATATTAATATTTTTAATGAGGTCTTTTAATATTTACTTAGGTCTTAAATTTCTTCTTTATATTATGCTTTAAAGACTTAAGAAACCTGTGTTAATATCAATCATGGAGGTAAGTTTTTATTTACTTCTAAAATGTTTATAGTTTTAGCTTTTATATTTATATTCCAATTCACTTCTAACAAATTTTGATTGCTCCCATACTTTTCTTTAAACACAAAGAATTGACCCTATAAATGAGTTTCATCTTTGGATTCTATTGTATTAATTTCCTTGTCAGTTCCATTGCCAGTATCAGAGGATCTTGATAAATTAAGTCTTCCATATTTTTTCTAAACAGTATTATATAGTTTATCAGAGAGACATCTTGCATATATACAATATTGGTATTCTTTTCTTAAGCATTTTCTATGATGATGCTATTACAAAGTAAACTGCTTTGAATTTGATCTGAGCTTCTGAGTAACTATTTACATAGCAGTACCATTGATTTTAGATGAATTGTAACTTGCATACAAGAACTGCAAAAATAAGGCTGAAGATTTAGTTCAGTGGCACTATGTCTGCCTTGCAAGTGCAAAGTCATGAGTTTAATCCCTGCTACTGCAAAAATATTTTTTTAAAAACTGCAAAAATCATAAATCATAAAAGTATATAAATTTTCACATATAAAAGTATATAATATATTTCAGAGAAGTCTGAGGTTCATGGCAAAACTGAGAAGGTACCAAGATGTATCATATATACTTCAGCCTTATGCATGCATAGGCTATCCAATTGCCACTATGTACCACCAGAATGGTTATCATTTGTGACAACTGATGAACCTACACTGACAGATCACTACAGCCCAGAATCTGCAGTTTACATTAACATTCACTCTTGGTATCATACATCCCATATGTTGAACAAATATATGATGACGCACATCCACCACTACAATATCACACAGAGCACTCCCAGTGCCACAAATGTCCTCTATGCTCTGCCCACACCCTCCTATCCCTAATTCCTGACAACCATTGCTCCAGAATTTTGTCTTTTCCAGAGTCATTTAGAAATAACCACTATTCAGTCTTCTCTGATGACTTCATCTGCTTAGTAATATGTATTTAAGGTTTCTCTGTGCTTTGAAATGGCTTGATAATTCATTTCACTTTAGTACTGGATAAAATTCCATTGTCTAGATGCATCACTATTTATTCATCTATCTACTGAAGTTCGCATGGAGTGCTTCCAAGTTTTGAATAAAGCTACTATTAATACCCCTATATAGGTTTTTATGTGGACATGTTTTGTTTTGGTTTCCTTTTCTCTTTTTCCCTTCTCCTTTTCCTCCCCCATTTCCTCCTCCTCTTTCTTTTCCTACTCCTCTTCTTCCCCTTCCTTTTCTTCTCCTCTCTTCTTCCTCTTCTTTCTCCTCTTCCTCCTCCTCTTCTTTTTCTTCTTCTTCACCTTTTTCTTCCTTCCCTCTCACTCTCTCTTCCTTCTCCCTCTCTGCCCCCTTTTGTATGCTATGTTAGGCAAGCAAGCATTGTACTACAGAGCTGCATCTCCAGCCCAGGCCATATGTTTTCAACTCCCTTAAGTAAATGCCTAGAAGCAGAATTGTTGGGTCACATGACAAATTTGAATTTGTTTGAGGTTACCAAAAATCCTCCAAAGTGACTGTACTATCTGTATTCCATAATCAGTGCATAAAGTTTTTGCTGGGTTATATCCTTGCCAGCATTTGGTAGTATAGTGTTGTGGTTCTGGCCATCTTAATAGATATGTACTGGGTACAATTGATTTCAAACAAAGTTCTGCATTCTGAAAGGAGTAAATTTACTTACCTCATTACAGTTTTAGAATCCTTATTATTTTCTTGATAAATAGTCATGTCATTTTCAATCAGTTGTAATTCTTTCTTATTTTTATGTCATTTAGCTTTTTGTCATATTGTGAATGGTCAGGAGTTTCACTACAATGTTGAGTAGAAGCAATGGGAATGGAGACCTTTGCCTCACTCTTACTCTTGGGGGAGGAGTGTTTAACATGGTACCATTAAGCATGAAGTTACCCAAAAGTTTTAGAAACATCCTTTAGTTTGTAGAATTTCCTTCATCTTCTTCAGTTTTTCTTGGAAGTTTTCTCATAATTTGGTGATAGGTTTTATACTTTATTTTAATAATATAGTAAATTGCATACACTGTTGTTTAATATTGAGGGAAATGTCCACACTATCACATTAAGTGTTTCAAATTGGATAATTCAGAAAACACAAACCCAATCTTGTCTTTCATAACTATAGTAAATTATTCCTTTTAGACATTATATTTGATATGTTTCTATGTTGTGAAAGAAACTCATCTACAATTTTACTAGACTGAGTTTTGGAATGAAGAATAAGTTTATGTTCTTCACAAAGTTAGGAAAAGATGTGATCATTATTTCTTCAGATATTTCTTTCTGTCTCATTCTCTTTTATTTTTCAAGAGATACAATTACATATATACTAAATATTTGGTACTGTTTTGCAAGTCTCTGGAATTCTTTTTGATTATAATCTTTGCTTCTTAAATTGGAAATTTGTGTTCTTCTAGTTCTATGTTTTCTGACTCATTTTTAATTCAAGAATTAATCTCAGCATTTTTATGTCAGATATTGTAGATTCCCACTGAAGAACTTTCATTTGGTATTTTTACACTTTTTATGCTTCTGTTGAGAACTATAATATTTTTCTTGTATTAGAAGGCTATTATACTTTATTTCCTTAAGTGTGGTGATAGAAGTTGCTTGAAAGTTGCTGTCTGCTAATTCCAGTTTCAGGATCATCTCGGTTTTGGCTTAAGTTTCATTGTATTTCTCATGAGAATGGAGATATTTTCCTGAATCTTTTTGATGACATATAATTTCTTATATCTATTGAATATTGTGGATATTATATTATAGAAATTTAGGATTTTTGTTATGTTTTTCTGTATAATAGTGATATATTTTTAAGCACAAAATTAAGCTGACCAGCCTCAAATTGCAATAGTTCCTGTCTCAGCTTAGTTCTCCCTGAATTTGGTTGGGCTGCTTGTGACTCATGCTATATTCACATGATGTAAATGTCAGGAGAACCTTGATTAGTTGTGTGGCACAGAATTTAGGGCTTTTTACGAGGCTTTAACCTTCCTGTTCTTGTAGTTTCCCTTGATTAATCTTTTTAGGAAAGCCTGAAATATGGTACATTGGTAGTGTTCTAGTTGCCCTGTATAGGACCACAATAGAAATTATCTTCATATTATACCCCAAAATGGAAAAATTACACTGTGTTTGCTTCTTTGTCTACTTTATGACTACTTTCCAGAATCTCTGATTTCAACCAGATGAGATGGCAGTATACCTTGGTAGAGATTTGAGAAACAGCGCTTGCATTTCATCTTGATGAGTGTTAGATTGGATCAGATATTTTTTTCAAAAATCAGTATCACATTTACCTATTAATATTTTGAAAATTGTGAGCATTCTTCAGCCTAGCTAGTGCTTAAGTGTCTATCCTACAGAAAACATTCTCAGCCACAAAGACAGGCACAGAGATTTTCTATTCCAGGCTAAATTTGTTAAGGCAAATCTGGAAGAGATTCAGTGATCATTAGCAGAGCAAATGTTAAATATACTCCAGTAGATTCACACTATTCTAAATAGGTGACCAAGACAAAGCAAAGTAAAATAGTAAGTCCTAGAATGAAAGAATGTCATCATGTATTGTAGAAAATGCATGTATATACATAAAATCATATATAGATGTTAAAGATATAAGAAAAACTTCAACAATGACTTCTACTAAGAAAAGCATTGACTAAGGAATTTGGCATGAGAGTTTTGGAGACAGCTTTTCAGTTTTACTTATAACTTTAAAATTGTAATATAAATTGTATTGTAAACAAAAGGACTTTGTAATTAATTAAAAGAACTACTTAATCATATCTTTATTTCTAAGTGTTGATGACTGTATAATTTGTGTTTTCCCTAAGTCATATTAGATATATTATCCTTAATGAATCACATTAGATCTATTTGAATGATCTCCCTTCAGAGATAAACACTATAATCCCCACTTTCCAGGCAAACTTATAAAATGGCTCTCCCAGCCCCTCACAGTTACTTAGCAGCAGAACCAGAGCATTCAGAAATGCTTTTTTGTTCATCTAGAGTCTGGCCCAGTTATGGCAGGAGTAAAAAGTTCAGAAACAAGTTTTGGATCCAGTTCTGAACCACTCTTATAAGGGCAATCCACATTTACTCTATAGCTGCACACTTTCCCAGTCACCTTTGCAAAAATTCTCTCACAAAAGGTAAGTGCAATGCAGGTTTTTAAAATTTTGAACTTGATCATATAATTTTTTCTGGCCAGTGGGGTGTTTATAAATATGATTTAAACAGGAGCTTGAAATGTACCTACTTAGTGGGGCTTGACCTCTTAAACTTCTGTTATCTTCAGTAGTAAATCTTCCCCGGCAGAGTTACTGTCTTTGGTTCCAGAATAAACACAAGGGAAGCAGCGGAACCCACAAACACCAAGAGATATACTGGGTGGAGAAGGTTCCACTCAAATGACTTGTTGATCTACTAGTTAAATAAATGGTTATTCTCTTACATTGCTCAGTTTTGAAATTTGAAAAATTCATATGGCCTTTTAATTCATTGAGAGTCCACAACAGAAACAGACGCATTGAGTACTCACGCAAACATATGCACACAGACACATAAATAATGCTCATCACATGTACTTATATTGTATGTATAGGTTCAAATCCCTGTGATAAGTTCTTGGACTCATGCAATTATGAGTTTCTTAGGCATCTGTGTGGTGATGCTATCTCTGCATGCTGGAGTGAAAAATTAAAAAGTTGAAAAAGTCAGAAGCAGAAGATGTAATTGGGGACAGGCACAAACTACAAACATAAGCTGGAACTACTGAAGAGTCTGTTGGTTTCTGTTGCCTTTGGTCTGTTGCAGGTGTACTATTCAAATTGTGGAATCCTTTGTCACAGAACTGAACATTCACTCTTCTTTTCTTTATTGAGGTTCTTGGTGCTTTTTAAGCATACATTATGATTCACTCATCATCAAGGATTTGTACCTGTAACTTACATATCTTTTCTTAAAATTAATTTTATTGGTATATTTTATATACACATTTTGATCACAATCGACATTGAGAATTTGTACCAGTACACAACACAACTTAATTTTATTCATTCCTATATTTTCTCATTTCCCTGCCCTCCCTCCAGCCTAACCCCTTAAATATATAAGCTTCATTTCTATTTTTCCTTTTAGTCATCATTTCTTTTCTTGCCTTTCTTAAACATTCACTTTTTTTTTCTTTTTAGGTTTTTTGAGACAGGGTCTCGCTTTGTGGTTCAGGCTGGCCCTGAGCTCAGCCTCAAACTCACATCACAATCCTCCTGCCTCTGCCTCCCGAGTGCTGGGATTACAGGCGTGAGCCACCACGCCCGGCACTGTGGTATGTGGTACTGGTTGCTGCTGGGGTGAGTCTCCACACCCAGTATTGTAATGTGGTTACCGGGGAATCGAACCTGGGCCCTTGCGCTTGCAAGACAGGCGCCGGAATCACTGAGCTAACTCCCCGGTCCTAAACATTCACTTTTGAACCAGGAGTTGCAGAAACTGCAAAGGACTCAGGTGAAAAGTAGAACAGTCCCAGATGCCACCTGCTACACTGAGTCAATGAGATAAAGCAGTGGATGAGTAGTAACTCCCATGAGCTACTATCTGGCAACTGATCTATCTTAAGACAGTTCCAAGCATCTCCCTTCTGGTGCAATTTAAATGGAAATGCATAGGAAAGGGATTCTGGGAAATTTAGTTAGCCTAGCCAAGGGTATCCATTATAAAGCCATCATAAACTATTGTTGAATTCAATATATAGAGTTTGCAGAGAATAGTATATGGAATATGGTCTATCTCATAGCTGGAAATTAGTAGAACTGGAATTTAAATTAAATCTTCTTATTTCTTATTACATATCTCAGATGCAATTCCCTAAAATATATTAGTCTTTCATGGTAATTTTACCTGTGATCCTTTCTCATGAATCTGGAGAGAGCCATCTTACATGACACTGAAGAGAGGTTGTGGTGAGGAAAGGGGCATTTTGGGAAGATCAGTCAATATGGCACAGATCTGTAAGGGAAACCTGGAGTAACAAATTCGTTGAGGAATGAAACAGATATAGGAAGGTTACACCTATCATTACTGTCCCTGTGTTTCACCACAGTTAGTGACTGCTTTGATGTCTGATAAACGTGATGAAGCAGGGGGACATAGCAAGGTAACACACAGCAGGATACAGCACAGATTAGAGCAGGGTGTGGAATCTTCCCAGAGAAAACAGAGGAGAGGAAGCACAAGTGGGGACACTGTGCAGGAGAGCAAATCAATCTAATGTGTGTGCCTTAGGTTAACCAGTGTGGAACCTATGGCAATTTCCCGAGAGAGAGAGCCAGGCAGAGCAAGAGTTAAAATGACATAGTACCTTGGACAGAGAATGAGGGTCTAGGTTTAGGAATCAAAAAAAAAAGACAGAACTTTCACCAGGGTCTCTTCTGTGCTGAGGGTGATAGAAGCACTGCAGGACAGCTCAGACATTAGGAAGATGAGGCTGTTTACTGTTTGGACCCCTATCCTATACTAGCACAGTGCACAATACAATCACTCTAAAGAACTCAAACTGAATGAATATATAATAAGTACATATAACAGGCTTTGATGTAAACCAGTTTAGATTTAAAATACCAGCTCCATAATTAGCTCATAAAAACCTCAATGCACTATATAATCTATCTTGTCCTTACTTCTTTTAAGTTCTGGGAAAATGATATTCTCCAATTTTCAAGTAAACTGCAAATAAAAATGGTGGACAATACATATAGTGTCTGGTTCATAAGAAATAAGGGTTATAAAAGTGTTATTTTTCTGATCTGTTCACTAGAACTCCAGCTTGGGACTTGAGCACAATCAGTTAAAGTTATTGGATCTGGGGTGTGGAGCAAAGGTATGAGTTCATGATAAGAACAAGACCAGAAGGAGAAGGGAAAACCAGAAAGAGATCTGAGTACTTGTTGAGCTCCTCTAGGGTTAATTAAGGACTCCAGTGAGCTCCCCGTCCATTCACCCTGTAGACAGACTGGCCCTGGGGGTGGGAGCAGCTTTGGCAAAAGGCAGGTCTGTACAGGTTTCATGCTCTGGAGCCGTCTGTCTGTGAGAGCCAAGGCCTGAGGGGAGGCGGTGGCAGACTGTGTGCAGGATGCTGTGGTGGGGCTCTGAGCCGAGAGCAGCTGAAAGATTGCCTGGTGATTTATGGCCTTTAAATGACTCTCCCCTTCTGCAGAACTCTTAATTTAATAGGCAAACATCTTGGGATAAGGGCTCACTGGAGACACTGGGTAGGATAAATGTTGGAAGATTGAAGACCTCCAGTGGCAAGTGCATAATTCTATTATGACAATGTGAAAGAACTTTTCAAGCTAGAAGCCTCCCCACCTGCTCCGTTAACTCGAGGAAAGCCACCAAGGTAAGCAATGGGATATCGAGTGTCTCAGGAGAACAGAGTCAGAAGCACCGTGCTTGAAGGAACCTAAGCTGCAGCACCTCTCTTCAACTTCACAGCTAAGAAACTGAGTTTCAAGGAGATGAGTCATTAACTGAATTAGTACTGAAAGTTCCTGGTCTGAGCTCCTAGGCATAATTTCACACCAGACAGTTAACTTTTGATCCTATCTTACATTTTGCTATAAATTCAGCATCAAGAAAAGTGCTCAGCTCACAGTAGGTCCCTTATAAATCCTGGATGGGGTATCAGTGGGGTTCCAGGACCCTCCTCTTCAATCTATCACTTTTTTTTTCTTCAGCAAATTGGGCGATGTTAGTGTGTGGAGTTGACTATTTGACTCTTCGTCTTGCTGATGTTCATCTTCCAATGCGAACATTTCTCACCTGCAACCACCTCTTGTGTCTCCTCATCCATTTGCCTATTTCCAGCATTATTTATGCCAAACAAGCATCAGACACCAGCCTGAAGTTACAGTAAAAGTGGCAAGAGTGAGGTGTGCTCGGCCTGGTAACACAGCAAGGCTGGAAATTCTAAGTGGATTGTTTACACGGACTAGAAGGAGGATGGATATGAAGTTGGTGGTGATTGACAGTCAAGAAATTGGTGCTGTCAAATTCAGTTTTTAATCTAAAAACCTATTTAGTGTTCAGATTATAGGATTGCTTGGTAGATAGAGTAGATAAGGTTAAAAAACTAGAAACATTAAACACTTGTAAAATCCAGATCAGGCTCTGGATGCAGTCTTCACAGGGCTTTCCTTATTGATATTTAGTAGAAGGCACTTGATAGCTGATCCAATAACATTTTCCTCTTGCAATTAAGGCTAGGCTCAATGTAGTCATTTCGTCAAGTGAATTCAGGGGAGACTTCAATATGACTTAGCTTAATTCAGGAGAAATAGTTGCTGTTCTCTAATGGTTAGCAAATCTTAGCACATGCATGTGTGTGTGTGTGTGTGTGTGTGTGTGTGTGTGTGTGTGTGTGTAGGATGTTTTACTTTTACCTAATGTTTCCTTATGCTTATAGAATCCTTCTTAGAAGTCCCTTAGTAGCAACCATCAGCTTGTAGCTGTTGTCAAGGAAAACACGTTTCATACCTTCTCCATGTTAACACACTAAGTCTCAGTTGCAGTGTCATAATACCTTCTTGACCTTCATTCAGGATTCATCTTTTCAATTTTGTGTTTCTTCA
>PVIR01008416.1:0-56670 GCA_004026965.1 Petromus typicus
TTGTTCGACCAAATTTGAGAAAGGGGCATGGGTTCTTTTAGTTTTCTGAGACAGGGTCTTGCTGTGCGTTGATCTGAGTGTCTCAAGCCCTCTGGCCAGAAGGTGCACTTTAAAAAGAGACAGAGAGTGAGGAACAGTGGCACAGACTTGTAATCCCAGCACCCTGGAGACTCAGCAATTTAGCAAGACCTTGTCTCAAAATTTAAAAAAATTTTACATCCTTATCTGGGGATATAGCTCACAGTTCCAAGGCCCTGGGCTCAGTCCCCAGTAGCACTAAAAAAGGAGAGAGACAGACAAATTGTGCGCCCCTCCCCTGTGTGTCTCTCTGTCTTTGCATCTCCATCTCTCTGTGCTGGAGATCCAACTTAGGGCCTGAGCGTGATCAGCAACCCCTGACGCAGGTCCCTGGCCCTATCTTCTTTTTTCATTTCATTCCCCAAAACAAGTTTACCAATTTTGAAAATACGCCATGTTGTTAATGAGGGTAATATTCATATAATGCAGGACTACTATTATTAAACTGCCAGATCCGTTTGAATGTTTGTGTGATGTCAGATTTCTCAATGTATTTATCAGTAAGTCATTGCTATTTGTAGGTAGGACAATAATTCCTTCACTGAACAATACTATATTAAACAGGATGCTACCTGTGGGTTTTTTTTTTCTTTCTTTTTTTTGAGACAAGGTCTTGCTTTGTAGTTCAGGCTGGCCCTGAGCTCACTGTGTAGCCCAGGTGAGCTTCAAACTCACAGCAATCCTCCTGCCTCTGCCTCCCAAGTGCTGGGATTACAGGCATGAGCCACCATATCTGCATTGTATGTGGTTACTAGAGATTGAATTTGGGACCTTGCACTTGCAAGGCAGATGCCAGAACCACTGAGTTAAATCCCTGGCCCTCTACTTGTGTTTTATATTAAATAATCTCATAAGATATAAAGATGTGTCTATACTAATTTGTATACTAGTATATGTCTGGTCCTTTAGTGTTAAATAATTAAACAATATTCAGACTGTAGACTTTTCATTTGGTTCTGGTTTGAGGTTGTGTCCTGTCACATAAGTACTAGGTTATATGGTAGAAAAGTTCACATTAGAAATCCAAAAATCATTCTGCACTGAGAAAGTAACAAATACGGATCTTCGCAGACTCAAGACGAGGGAGGTTTGTGGATTTTCTCACTTTGACCTCACCCATTTCCCTACCTTTGGCAGGCTATGCCCTGCTATATTGCGGAATACCCTTTCATAACCTTTGTGTTGTGTTCTTATTGCATATCCTACCCTTTGGCCCTCCTGTGGAATGAATATTGCAGAATATTGCTCTTGTAAGAGCTGGCACATGAGAAATTGTCCTAGAAACTTTGCAGTCAGTGTGTTTTTCTCTTTGCTTTGTTTCATGTATCAAGTTTTATTTGGTTTGTAAATCATTTTCCTGATTTTTTTCCATTACAGAGCCACTCAATACACATGTATGTTGCTTAGGTATTTGTTAGAACCCAAAGCTGACAAAGATGTGCTAAAGAAGCTCAAGAAACTAGAGTCCAGTATGAACACTGGCCGTAAATGTAAGTACCTTGTCATCCAAGGGATAGTGGCTTCTGATTAAAAAGCTCCAGACCCTGTATTTCACAGTAGGCTTTCAAGATCTTAATTTCTCATGAACCAACTTTGTTGATGCAGTTAACCAGTAAGGCTACGTGGTGGAGCTACAGGCCCTGAGGCTGACTATTGTGCTGCAGACTAAGGAACCACTGTGTGTTCCAAGTTGGTGGATCCTCTGCCTCCTTTGCACCTGTGGGTTGTGTCACTATTTGGCATCACTCCTGTTGTGAGAATCACACAGTGTCTTGGCCATTCCTGACTCAAGCTTCTGACTCTTGTGAGTCCGCTGTTCTAAGGAAGCACAGAGTAGCTCTTCCCTAGACCATCTTCCCTTTTTCATTTTTCTCTTGAGGATTGCTGGATGGATATTTTCTTGGATTATTTACCAGGTAGTTTTGTGTTGAAGGCAAAACGCAAAGGCAGTATTTTGTGCTCATTGACTTCACTTTCGTACCAGATCCTCCTGGGAAATCGCAAGCATCTCAGAGTAATCACATACCTGACTCATTGTTTGAGGAGAGTCAGATGTGACCATGATAGCCACAGAGATGTTAAACAAGGATGTAGAGCATCACATATTGATCAGTTGTTTTTGATCATCTGCTTTATACAGGATCAGTCTTCAGCTCTGTAGGAGAAATATGACCATGTGTTATAAAGATGGTACAAGATTTAGTGTCAAACATGGTGGTTGGGTTGGAGGAAAAGAAAGCTATTTTGAGCTGGACATGGTGGCACACACCTGTAATCTCAGCACTTGTAATCCCAGCACACTGACAGGCTGAGGCAGGAGGATTGCAAGTTTTGAGAACCTGTATCCCCCCGCCCCCCCCAAAAAAGCCTGGTGATGTATCTCTGTAAAAAGCCCCTGAATTCAACCCCCTGTTAATGCAAGGGGCGGGGATGAATAGATGGATAGATTTGGAGACAGTGGCACGTGAGATGCGCTGGAGAGATGGAAAGCCAATTCTTTGAAGGTGCAGGGAGTTGAGACAAAGTTAGTGCAAACTTCCCTAAAACTAGCTATGTAGCCCAGACTGGCCTTGAATTCATGATCTACCTGCCTCAGTCTCCAGAGTGCTGGAATTGTAGGCTGTGCCATTATGCCTGAAGGAAAGAACACTCTTTTTTTTTTTTTGAGACAGGGTCTCTCTCATTTTGTAGTTCAGACTGGCCATAAACTCACTGTGTAGCCCAGGCTGGCCTTGAACTCACAGTAATCCTCCTTGTCTCTGCCTCCTGAGTGCTGGAATAACAGACATGAGTCACCCAAGTACTCTTCTGAGTAAGTGTTTTGAGTGGCCAGTTAGATCCCTTACTGAGTGGAGAATAAAGAGCTCTAAGGAAACGTCCCTGTGGACCTTCTGTGATGGTTAGGGCTGGAGCTCATTCTCTGGGCACTCGGTACACACTCATTGACTGACGCTGCTCTGCCTACCTGAACTACACGCTTCCCTGAGGACGTGCTTTTGCAGTGGTGATTCATTCTACTAGGAGCCCCATATGACACTATTACTTGTCCTCCCCACTAAACATTGTCTCTCAATTCTGTCGGCTGGCAGTAGGTAGCCAGGTGGGATTTGTACCAGAGGAATAGCAAAACAATAATTTTTTAAGGCAATCTTTTGTCCAGAAAATAAGATACAAAGCATCAGACGTGAAGAGAATGTTGGCCTTGGGAGTTTACATTGAGATAGTTCTTCCTTCTAAAAAGTGTAGGCTATGGTGACACTGAAATGTCACGACCTGTACTTGTGATTAACCTTGCTCAGGGTGCACTATAGGTCTGTGAGAAGGTGCTCACTGGAATGGAGGAGAAGCTTTTAAAAAGTTGCTGTTTCCCAAGCCTCCCAGGTGTCCTTAATGTACTGTACATGGCTTCTCCTTCCTTGCACCACATGGGAGCCTCAGCTGATCTCCAGTTGTTAAGATGCCAGTGCTGGTCCTCACCTTGCCTTCTCTTCCTGCCTGTGCATTTTTTTTTTTTTTTGGAGAGAGGATCTCGTTCTTTTGTAGTTCAGGCTGGTCTGCACTCACTATGTAGCCCAGGTGAGCTTGGAACTCACAGCAATCTTCCTGCCTCTGCCTGCCGAGTGCTGGGATTACAGGTGTGAGCCACCACACACCGCACTGTGGTATGTGGTACTGATTGCTGGTGGGTGTGACTCACCATGCCCAGCATTGTTATATGTAGTTACTGGGGATCAAACCTGGGCCCTTGCACTTGCAAGGCAGGCTCCAGAACCACTGAGCTAAATCCCTGAACCCCCACTGCGTGTTAATAAGATGGTGTTAACAGCATTCATTCTTCCACAGGGTTCCGGTTAGGCAACGTGGTCCATGCTGTCCAGGCAACCAAGCAGAGCATCCATGCCCCCGACCTGGTGCCCCGCTTATGCTTGACATTGGCCAACCTAAACCGCGTGGTTTATTTCATCTGCGACACTGTCTTGTGGGTGAAGAACATTGGTCTCTCCTCTGGCAGAAACAAAGAGAAGTGGCAGGTGTGGGCTACCCGCCACTACTGCTACTACCTCCTGCTGAGCCTGGCCAGGGACCTGTATGAAATCTCCCTGCAGATGGCCCAGGTGACGCATGAAAGGGCAAAGCGAGGGAAATCATCACTCAGGGATCCTATTGGGCACAGTGTGGCTGATGAGGAGATGGAGTGGCTCCAGGCCTTTTTGCTTCTCCTTTTCCGAGCCCTGAAGCGACATCCTCCTTTGCTCCTAGACACAGTGAAGAATCTCTGTGACATTCTGATCCCTTTGGACCAGCTGGGGATCTACAAATCCAACGATGGTGTCATTGGGCTCGGGGGTCTCATGTCCTCGGTCGCAGGCATCCTCACTGTGATATATCCCCACATGAAGCTGAAGGTGCACTAGGCGGCTGAAGGCCAGGCTCCAGGGCTTGTTTTGAAGGCGATGTCTCAGTGAAATGGGTGGGCCTTGGCTTTAGTCACAAGGCACATCTTACTGTAGTATGAAAGTTTTTGTCCACCTGAGCGTTTAACAGCCTATAATATGAACAGAGGCAAAGCTAAGAATAGAACCTACAGAGCAAAAGATGTTCCTAAAGTACCACCTCTGAATATTTTCCATTCATTTAACATTTCCTGAGCATCTTTCATGCACAGTAGGAGCTTAGCGTCTAGGGAATGAAAAAAAATTGAAAAATAATTGAAAAAGACCTAATCAAGCTAATAAGTGAACACGGATGGTATGGCTGGGTTGTGTGGATCGTTGCTTTCGCATGCACTCAGCCCTGGGATCCAACTGGTAATGGCCCCTTTTCTTCCCATCAGTTATTACTCCCTCCCTCGATGTTGGAGGAAGGTGAAGGTGAACCAGGCTAGAGCCCCTCATCCGCTGACCGTGACCATCTCTGCACGTTGTCACTGCTGTGTCCAGAAGTAGAATCTGAAGTATGTCGGGCCCTTGTGTGGTGTGCAGAAGCCTGTGGGCAGAAGTCCATCAGTGAGGCAGAGTCCGCACGAGTCAGAAGTAGGTGGAAGGGACTTGAGGTGAAAGTAGGTGGAAGGTTACAACAGTGTCTACATAACAGCCTGTGACTATAAAGAAATTGACCCTGAGAAATGGACAAAGCTAGTCAGCACCTCCTTTCCCTGACTCCTGTATGGTGAGCCGTCATGGTGGAGCAGAAGCCTGACACTTGAGAATCCTGGGCTTTTTGCCTTAGTTCCCCAATTTTGAAACTCTTGTTAGGGGTTTATCTTCCTTGTACAAAAATTTAAACAGTCTAGATTTATCCAGATGTTTTTTTTTTGTTTTGTTTTGTTTTTTTTTAGGTTTTTTGAGACAGGGTTTCGCTCTTGTAGTTAAGGCTGGCCCTGAGCTCAACCTCCAACTCACATCACAGCAATCCTCCTGCCTCTGCCTCCCGAGTGCTGGGATTACAGGCGTGAGCCACCACGCCCGACACTGTGGTATGTGGTACTGGTTGCTGCTGGATGTGAGTCTCCACGCCCAGTATTGTATGTGGTTATCGGGGAATCGAACCCGGGTTCTTGCGCTTGGAAGACAGGCGCCGGAACCACTGAGCTAACTCCCCGGCCCTATCCAGATGTTTTTATATTAAAATCATGTAACAGTTTGGGTGATTCCACTTTTTTTTTTTTTTGGTACCTGGAATCAAACTCAGGACTTTGCATTTCCCACTGCCACTGAGCTACATCCCTGGCCCAGTTCCACATTAATTTCAAGAAAATGTACGCTGTTAAAAATTTCATGAGTGTTTCATGAATGGAGGAAGGTCACAATTTTCTGATAAACCAGACTTCTCATCTCTAGGCTGGCTGGGGAGGTGGGACAGGGCAGTCAGAGACCAGTGAGAGGGACATGGGGTATTGAGTCAGTGACATTTGCCCATGCTCCTACCTCTCATCTGGAGTGTTGGGTTCTTTGTTAGGCCCCTTTCACTGAAGGACGTGAGGTAGGACGTGGAGTGTCAGCAACAGAGGCCAATGTCAGCTCCACTGAGAAAGCATAATCGTATATCCTAAAGGAAGTGAGGAAACAAATATGCACTGGTTAGATTTCCCATAAATGTGATTGAGATTCTTGAAAAGCAGACTCAGGTCCGTGGCGCTCTTGTTTTTGAAATAATCAAAATGTGAATTGGAAAAGAACATTGTGGGGAATTTTGAAGAGAAATGAAAACGGCTAGAGCAAAACAAGCACATAAAGTTAAAATAATTCTTTTTGCCTTGTTCAGATCTTCCGTGGGAGAGGTTACTTATGTGTAATAAATTTTTAGATAAAACTGACTTGCGCCTCTGTGAGTGTGTTCTAGGTTTGGAGCAGAGGGAACCCCAGGGCTGTCCCAGCGTCAGTCCCTATTCAGCCTGGCGACAGTAGAGGGAGTTCTGGCTGCAACATGCGAGGGATATGGTTCTGGGGGTTCCGGACCGCGGGGCTTCCCCTCTGAAGCTTTGTCCAGATTCCCTGAAGGTCTGCCCTAGGCAGGCCTGGCAGTGGCTGGCTGGCTTCTTTAATTGCGAATGCTTTGGTGGTAGCTGTCTTGATACCTTGCCCTCTGCAAGTAGGGTAGGTGGCAGGTGGGCCACATCTTGAGTTTGCAAAAACCTTGGTGGTGCCCTCGTGCCTGTCCCTGTACATCTTTGTCTGCTCTGGCTAATCCTCCCCAACCCTGGGTCTCTATATTCACAAGGACTCCCCAAACTGAACAAGTCCCTGCTAGAAGTACAGACCACACCTCACACCCAACACTTGCCTGAGAATTTATTCCACAACCAGTGTCTGAACGCCATGCTCAGTTTGGTTATCCACCTGTGACAGAAGGAAAGTATAACCCCGTGCCCTGCAACAGCTGCTGGCAAAAGGCGCCTCTTGCTTTTCTCCAATCTCCCTGCGCCCTTTACCGCCTCTCATCTCTCACCCATATTCCAGAATCTGCCTGAAACAGCCACGGGACCAGCTTTGTCAGCAGAGCTCTCCACAAGGAGCCCTCTGCCCCCTCTGGCCCACAGCTGCTGCTCCCAGGGCTGCAAACTGCCCTTTGGCCCAGGGTGCAGTCCAGACACAGCTACCCAGGGAATTCCCTTGGACCTTGAAGAGAGGGCAGAGGCCACCTCCTCACACACTGCCTGTCCCCTCTTGCTGGTGCTGCTCCCTGAAGAGCCCAGGGATTTCTCTAGGTACTAGAGTGTTGCATGTATAGTATTCCTTATGGAAGCTCCCTGCCTGACTCTCCCTGTGCCCTAACTTGCTATCTCACAGATCCAGACTTTATAACCGAGGGTCATCCTAATTGTCTGTCCCTATGCCAGGCCTTTTTCTACTGTTGCCCACACCTACCACTGGCAGAGTCACCACTGGCCGCCCTTATGGTAGAAGCCTAAACTAAAATTTGGGCCTGTGTTTGAGTCTGTGCCGAGGATGTGATGACAGATGTCTGGGCTGCTGTTGGCCCACTATAGAATCCTGTCAGTACTGTCCCTCCTTCTGACTTCAGACCCCCATGCCATCTTTTTATCTTTGAGATCAATTTATCTCCTAAGTAAAAAACTAGTACATTCAGGTAAACCCTGAGCCCATGAATGTTTCAGTCATACCCTTGCTAGTAAATAGGAAAGGATGGGACTAAGAAGTAGAAATTGTCCCAGAGGACCTTCTTGGGAAAGGCACCATATTACAGAATTAGATGGAACTTTAGCGCTAATGAGTTTAATGATATATATCTCCATAGCTTCTTTTTATCAGTTGAAATCCAGAAATATTACCACTGATACTTTACGGTGTTGGAATAAACAAATCTCTAAGCCTGGACCACCATCAGCCCTGTAACCTACCTCCTCATTCGTCAAATGTCCTTCCAGTTCCAGGGATTTAGGTCGGTGGTTCTGTCATCTGCCTGGCAGGCGCAAGGTCCTAAATTTGATCCCTGATAACCACTACCACAATGCCGGGTGTGGTGACTCACACCTATAAACACAGCACTGATAACAACATACCACAGTTTTGGACCTGCTGGCTCATGCCTGTAATCCTAGCACTTGGGAGACAGAGGCAGGGGGATTGCTGTGAGTTCAAGGCTATCCTGGGCTACATAGTGAGCTCAGGGCCAGTCTGACCTACAAAGCAAGACTTTGTTTTTCAAAAAAAAGTCCTTCTGGCAGTTAGGGTGAGCCCAGGGGACTGTGCGTCAGATAACCTTGGCGACTGGCTGGCCCAGCTTCCGCTTGCTTTCTGCCCTCCTCCAACTGGAGGTCCGAGGAACATTTCCCAAGACTCCTTGGAATAGCTGGAAGAGTTCTTCTCCAAGACACTCTGTCCCCAGCTCTGCCACCGCCAAACGTGAGGCAGTCCACAGCAGTGAGTGTGGGTCCTGGGGCACAGCCATACCCAGGTTGTTTATGGGCACGAAAGGGAGAGAGTTGAGGGGAAGGGCTCTTGGGGATTTTTCTGAGGTTAGAGAGACCTGCAGGGAAACCACCAAGATGAGACCTCAAGGTGAAGGACCAGGAGAACAGAGCAGCTGTTTGGGGGCTGCTGGGTTTTCCAGAGTGCAGCAGAAATAGGGAGTTTCTCCAGTGACTGTGTTTTCATTGGAGTTTTCACCAGTGATCTGGCTGAGCATGGAGGGATGATGAAATCACTTGAAAATACAGGAATTTGGGCTGAGGATTTAGCTCGGTGATTCCAGCGCCTGCTTTACAAGTGCAAGGGCCCAGGTTTGATCCCCGCAAACCACAGACAAAAATGCTGGGTTTGGAGACTCACACCCACCAGCAATCAGAACCACATACCACAGTGCGGGGTGTGGTGGCTCATACCTATATTCCAGCACGTGGGAGGCAGAGAGTTCAAGGCTGAGCTCAGGGCCAGCCTGAACTACAGAAGGAGACCTTGTCTGAAAAAAAGAGGAATTAACTCTGAGCTTTTTCAGAAAACAAAAAACAAGTAGGCCTGAAACTCATTCTTCTAGGCCCAGGAAGTAGTGAAGAGGAGTGGGGCCCTGAGCCTGTGCACTGCTGCCCAAGGGCTTCTCGCAGCCTGGCACTCTCTGCTCTACAGCGGGAAGAGCTAGGATGGCAGGGAACAAGGGCCCGATGCTGCTGGACGGAGACCTTCCTGTGAGTACCGGAGTGTGAGCCTCGGACGGGCATGATGGCCCCCGGCTGGAGCGGGTGGGGCAGGGCAGGGGTTCAAGGACTTCTAAATTACTCTCCGTTATTCTGGCTTCACTACCTATTGCAGAGGGCTGTGGGGAGGGTCTGGAAAAAAGATAAGCCTATTAAAGAGGTTCATTTACCCCTTTGGAGAAAAAGGACAGCAAAACAAACCTGGAGGTAAAAAACCAGAAAGAAAAGAAATGCTATGTCTCAAACCCTAATGTGAGACTTCATGCTCTGTCTGCCACCCAGGTGGACATATGTTCAGGGCACAACTGGGCTCTGGAACATTCTGTGACTTTGTATCACTGAGGCCATGAATGCCACCTCCCAGGGCTCAGCCCGTACCACTGTGTGTAGAATGGTCATGTGCATAGTTAAGCCTTTCTAATGGATGATGGATTCTTTCTTTGTCACCCTCTTCCTCCCCTTGGGTTTGTTCAAAACAATCCTGGAAGCTATGTCCAAAATGTTAAAGGAAGGAGTTTTTAGCCAGATGTGGTAGTGCAGGAAGATCACAAGCTCTAGCCCAGCATGGGTAAATTAGTGATTTGGCAAGATCCTGGCTCTAAATTTTAAAAAGGTGGGGACCTGGGATATAACTCCCTGTGAGGACTTGGGTTCAATCCTCAGTACCACAAAAAAAGTAAAAGGCTTTTTTTTTTTTTTTAACTTTCTTTCACTCCAGTGTCTACCTTGCCTGCAGGGTGGAAAGTTAAGATCTGGCATCTTGCTCTGTTCAGTATCCTGGCGGGTCTCCTCTGTGCACGTCTTACCCAGACCAGGCCAGGTCCTCATGTCCAGAACAGAGCCTGCCACAGTGGCACATCCAAAGCTACCAGAGCTGGAGTGTCTGGGTCAGAGTAGGGAGTTGGGAGAACTGTTCAGGGCCCAGGCACCCTTCTCCAGTGCCAGCATTGTGACTCCAGGGCCCTATCATCCTATCAGCCACCTGCCTCGTGTTATTTTGAGGCCATTCCCAGATATGCATTTCAAATCTGACTTGGAATCCTGCTCTGCCGATTACTAGCTGTGTGATCCTGTATTTGTCACTTCAAGTCTTTGGATCTCTGTCTCCACATGGCCAGAGTGCCAGGGACAATGTTGACTCAGGCTCACTGTTGGAAATAGATGAGATCAGGTTACTGTGGTGCCCATAATGGTAACCTCTGCATGCTCGGACTCTGTTATTTCAGACCAGTCTTTTCCCACTGAGTATCTTAAGCTATCTGAGGTTTGTGTGATAGCTGTTTTTGATGCTTTAACAAGAGCACAACACTCCCAAAAGCAGAAACAGTGGTCCCACTACACTCAACATGCTCGGATCATACCTGAAGCACTGTCTTCAAACCTAAGTGCTGTACCTTAAGGAAAGACAATATCAAAATGCAGCATATTCAAAAGAAGGGTCACCAGATCATAGTGTGGACCTTCATAAACTAAGTTAGGACCTAGAGCTATTTGCTATGGAGGAGAAGAATTCTCCAAAGGGAAGCATGTCTGACTTCAAATATGTGAAGGGTCAACCCATGAGTGATGAAACAGAGTTGCTCATGGTTGTTCAGGGTGGGGCAGGGAAAGAGGTGGGCTTCAGCTCTGCCAAGCTGTCCAACAGGGGCACAGGCCACGCTGGGAGAGGCCAGCTCCAGCTGAGGAGAAATTGTGTGGCCAAACTTGAGTCTAGCAGGGAAATTCTGGGAAGGATTCTTGCCACTGAGCCTCCTGTAGTTAATGATGCTGTGATTCTGTGGATGTGGGCTGATCTAAACTTAGACATTCTCTGAGGCATCCCTGACTGTCATCTATTTCTCCAACTAACTTTCCTGGGCCCGCCAAGGTGCAGCAGTCTCCTGGCAGAGAGAGCCCGTGTGACAGATGAGAGATGACCAGGGAAGGATGGGCAGCTTTTGATGCAAGGGAGGAGATACTAGAAGCTCCACAGAGGAAGGGATTGGGGGTGGGGAGGAAAGGTATGTGTTAGCTCTGCATCCTCTGCTGTAAGACTGTGGTTCAGGAAGAGTGGGAGAGTTGAGATGAAGCCACAATGAAGCTCTGGACAGATGCATTCACAATGTTTGTGTCTCTCGGTAGTCTAGGGTGGGGGCTAGGAGGAGGCTGAGGTCTGGCCTGGCCCCTGGGTAACAGGGACCCCAGCAGCAGGGTCCAGTTGTGCCCCGTGGGGCGTGGTGGGCCACCCTCATGACTCAAGCATCTTCCCAAATCCCGGTGGCCTCTGGGATCACGCTGGGCTCTCCTCCCAGGAGGCTGGGGAAAGGCTGACTGGAATATGATCTTTCCCTGCCAGGAACAGGAGAACGTGCTGCAGCGTGTTCTGCAGCTGCCCGTGGTCAGCGGTACATGCGAGTGCTTCCAGAAGACCTATGCCAGCACCAAGGAAGCCCACCCCCTGGTGGCCTCCGTGTGCAATGCCTACGAGAAGGGCGTGCAGGGCGCCAGCAGCCTGGCCGCCTGGGGCATGGAGCCAGTGGTTCGCAGGCTGTCCACCCAGTGTAAGTCTTGCTTGTGCCTGTCTGCAGTCTCTGCCTGCTCTGTCTGTCTGATCACCTGATAACTTGCTATCCGTTCGCCTGTCTTGTCTGCATTCCATCAGCTGGTCTTATCCATCAATATTAGATACAGATGTCTGTACCTGTACACACCTCAGCTGGAGCCAGGGCAGTTTCCTGGGATGATGATGACCAAGGAAGTTGCAGGAGGAGGGACGGGTGGGACTATGTGGGTGGTGATGGAACCAGGGGCTGCAGGCACGAGAGCTGGCCCAAGTGCTACAGGGCAGGAAGAATGGCACAGTTGGGCAAACTGCCAAGGCTACTAGCTCATGCTCCACCAGGTAAGGGGGAACAGAGAGCCACCAGCCTGGAGGGGCCTGGAGAGGCCTGGAGGTGGAAGATAGGTGGCCTTGTGAGCCTCACCTGAGGTAGCCATGCAAATTGTTCTGTCCCATCTGGAGCTATGGTTCCAAGGCCTGGCTTTTGACAGGGTTTTGGGTTGTGAGACATCCCTGGAGTGCTGAGAAGTCCTGCACTTCCCACCCTAAGGAAAGAACCACAGTATTGGAGGGCTCCATGCAGCAGCAGACGGGGGAGAAGAGACAGGCCTGGGCAGAGTGCAGGCTCCTTACCTATGTCCTCTGGTCTCTACTTGCCCTGCTTGAAGACAAGACTGTGACCTCAGAGCTTCTGTCCTCAGCTGCTCCCCTGATGCATTTGCATCCTCTGAGGGGCGGGGACAGCTCTTACCCTGACACTCTTGGTACTGTGAACCTCATCTCAGCACTGAGTGGTTAAATGCAAGGCCCACTGGATGTAGTGTGCATACCTCTAGTCCCAGCACTCTGGGAGGCTGAGGCAGGAGGATGTGAGTTCCAGCCCAATGTGGGCAACTAAAGTGACTTAGTGAGACTCTATCTCCAAAAAAAAAAGCAAGGGACACAGACACTCTGGAGCCTGCACAGCTGGAAGTTGTTATCTCTAGGACTAAGCAGGCCTAGGTCTGGCCCCACTCTGGCCAGCCCCGAGGCCCTGCTGCCACACACTTCCCACTGCACCCCCGCTCTCCCTCTTCCTTGTGCTCACTCAAGGCCTTGCGTGGTGGGGAGGGAGGCAGTGGAAAAGAGGACAGTGTTGCTAGTGATTCATATGTGCCACCGCTTTCTTCTCAGGTGGGCTGCACCTGCCTGAAGCCACACATTGGGGTGCAGGAATGACAGCCCTGGCCTCAAAGGGCCTGGGCATCTGAGGGCTGCAAGGTGCTTGCCTGGGCATAGAGGCCCCTGCTGGGTCCTTGCAATACAGGCAGGGTTTATCCCAATACAACCTTTCTCTCCAGTCACAGCTGCCAATGAGCTGGCCTGCCGAGGCCTGGACCACCTGGAGGAAAAGATCCCAGCCCTCCAGTATCCTCCTGAAAAGGTGAGCCCTTCCCTTTCTCAGAGGCCTCTGTGTGCTGTGGTCATCACCTCCCAGGGAGAGGGCAGGAGCTGCTGGTGGCAGTGTTGTCCTGCACCCAAGCACAGTCCAGCTTGGAGAGACTGCCAGCCCCTAACGAGGCAGGGTTTTAGGACAGCGGGCAACAGCTCAGGGCAACCCATCAGGAGCCTGGGGCAGGTCCCATGGCCACCTGATACCAGCCCCTAGGACCTGGGGCTCTGTGAGTCTCCACTGGATCTGAGATCAGGGGGTGTACTCAATGGGGTCCCAGGATAGCGGCCCATGGCCTCAAGATCTGGTGTCTATGGACCAGAAGAATAAATAAGTTGCTTCAGCTGTCCACATCTTTATGGGCATTGGCTAAAGTACAAGCTCAAGTTAGGGATTTTTTGGGACCAAAGTTCATCTTGAGGCTCTGGCCTTCTCCATTTCACTGACGAGCCACTGGCCCATTCCATACGCCTTCCCCCAGCCCTGTCCTTGCAGGGGGCTGTGACATGCACTTCCTAGAGCCCTCTCACTTAATCCTCTTTCAGCTCTCTTTGAGAGGGCTCAGTGCCCCAATGTACAGAGGAGAAAGCTAGTGACTTCCTGCAGCTGCATATCTGGAAGTGGAGACCCCAGGGCACCAGGTTGGTGTGGGCTTGAATGAGGGTTTTGGCTTCAAAGCCAAAAGCTGCCTGGTTTTCTGGACAAAAGGCAGCAACATCTTTGTGACAGAGGAAGTCCCAGCTACTGAGGAGGAAGGCTGATTATTTCAGTGCAGACCTGGTAGGAAGAGCAACAACATCTGCACATCAGTATAGATGCAGACGAAGCCAGACCCTTGTGCTGAAAGGACAGATGACACAGGACAGGAACCTAGGAAGGTGGCATGGGGGAGCAGGACCAGTGTGTCCTGGGGGCAACTCTGGGGCCGTCCCCATTCACGGGGCAGTGTCTTGACAGGCAGTGTGGAGCAAAGGAGCCAGGAGATCCAGTGGTTGCCATGGGGATAGGTAGAGTCCTTTTCCTTTCAAGCCCGGCTTAATCCAGGTGCCCACATATCAGTGCCAGTCCCCTAGGCCTTTTCATTGAGGCCTTGGGACTCTCAAGTCCTGCAAGGAGATCCTGAGCTGACCTCTGCCCCTTACCACCCCCAGATTGCCTCAGAGCTGAAGGACACCATTTCCAGCCGCCTTCGCAGTGCCCGGAACAGCATCAGTGTGCCCATCGCAAGCACATCGGACAAGGTCCTGGGGACCACACTAGCTAGTTGTGAGCTGGCCTGGGGGGTGGCCAAGGAGACTGCGGAATACGCTGCCAACACCCGAGCAGGCCGGCTGGCCTCTGGAGGAGCTGACCTGGCCCTGAGTGGCATTGAGAAGGTGGTGGAGCTCCTCCTCCCTCCAGCCAAGGAGGAGTCAGGTACCTGACACCAAGGCTGGCACACCTACCCTGTGGACTCCCCCAGCCACCGGAGTAGGGACAGCCCAGGGGGATTTCTGGAGGGGCCCACCCTCATCGAGTCCCTTCCCCATCTTGTCAGAGGGAAAGCGAGCAGCACCTGTCTCCATGCCTTGTGCTGGAACCAGGCCCACTGTCCCTCCAGCCCCACTCTGATCTGTTCTTCCTTCTTTCCCTCCAATCTCTGTCCAGCCCCTGCTCCTGGATGCCAGCGGATTCAGAAATCTCCCAAGGCCAAGCCGAGCCTTGCACGAAGGGTTGGGACTCTGGCCAACACCCTTTCCCGACATGCCATGCAGACCACATCCTGGGCACTGAAGCAGGGCCACTCCCTGGCCATGTGGATCCCGGGCATGGCGCCCTTAGTGAGTGTCTGGGTGCTGCCTGAACCACTGCTTCCTGGTCCTTTGTGTCACAGGAGTATTCTAAAGTGGGCTGAGATTTTAGCTATAAAGATAAGGGACATTAGGAGGGCTTTGGAGTGCTGGCGTGGTCCTGCCTCACCGCCCATGTCCTATTCTTCCTCTAAATTCCTTCCTGCCACCTCATTCCCTCTAGGCGGGCCTCTTGCCATGGGCTGTCCCGGCAGTGCGGCCAACTGCTATCCAGGCCCCAGAAAGGGGATCCTTAAATAAGCAGAGCTCAAAACCCTCTGCTGGGAGAGAGCCAGCTGGCCCTTGTCCCTCACTGCCCTGTTTTTTGTTTTTTAGGGTATTACTGTTTGGAAATAGGGTCTCACTAAGCAGGGCCAGGCTGGCCTTGCACTCACTGTGTAGCCAAGGTTGGCTTCAAATTCACAATCCTCTTGCCTCATTCTCCTGAGGGCTAAGACTACAAGTGTGTGACATCGGACCTGGCTAGCCCCAGCTTTTCTGTTTTATTATCTTCCTCTTTTGTTCCTCCCTTCCTCCCTCCCTCCCTGCCCTGTGTCTCCCAAAAGACACATAAAAAATATTCACATCCACTTTATCCTTAGCGCGGGTGCCCGTCCTCTGGAGAGGGGAGATAGATGCACACAGGAGTGTCACATGGGTGAGAGGCAGGAAGCACATCCATGTGCAACAGCAAGGGAAACTGTCCAGCTCAGAGAGACTGCCAGCCTCTAACGAGGCAGGGTTTTAGGACAGCGGGCACCAGCTCAGGGCAACCCATCAGGAATGAAAGAAACCATTCACGAACAAATACAAGCAAATATGTGTGTGACCCAGTTTATAGGAAGTTTCAAAATAGCCCTAGGCTTGGGTGTGCTCAGGAATAGAAAGCTCAGTTTGGTGTTAGCAAAGCTGAAGGTTCTGTCCCAGCACCAGAACAAAACAAAACAAATTCATAGGCAATCACAGAGCCCTGGACTTGGTCACTCTGGGGGGAGCTGGGACTGAGTGGGGCCCCAGGGGCTTCAGGAGTGTGCTTATAAAAATGCATGGAACTGTTCACCTTCCCAAGTCCTAAACTGTCACTCAACAGGTTTAAGAAAAATCTGCTGGAGCCAGCCCTGCCCTGACCCGCAGACGTGGGGCTCCAGCTGCTGGGATCCCTGCCTTCAGCAGTGGCTGCTAAGTGGTGGCCACTCTGTCCCTCCCTCAGAGCAGCCTGGCCCAGTGGGGCATGTCAGCCGCCATGCAGGTAGTGTCCCGGCGACAGAGTGAGGTGCATGTGCCCTGGCTGCACAAGCTCGCTGCTGCCCAGGGCGAGGACCATGACGACCAGACGGACACAGAGGGTGAGGAGTCGGAGGAGGAGGAACCGGACGCGGAGGAGAATGAGCTCAGTGAGGTGAGGGAGAGCGGGAAAGCTCGAAGCCCCACAGCTCTTGGTGAGTGACAAGCAGAGGCCTGTCAAGGTTCTCTATCCCCAGCCCAAAATATTTTGTGTCACTCTCAGCTGATTCTCATGAGACTCTATAAAATAGGCAGGATAGAGATGATCTCTGTAATTTGTAGACCAAAAGATTGAGCTCAGAGAGGGAGTGTGAATTGCCGAGGGCTACACAGCTGGCACAGAGCCAGGGCTGAAGTTCTGTCCTTCTGACATCACATTCCCTCCCTTGTAGCTCTAGGGCTGGGAGAGGAAGGCACAGTCAGGGTCACTACAGGGCACTGACCTTGCGCTGGCCCTCAGGTGGCGGCCCTACCAGTCCCGAAAGGCCTCCTGGGCACTGTGGCATACACCCTACAGAAGACGCTCCAGGGCACCATCTCGGCTGTGACCTGGGCTCCCAAGGCTGTGCTGGGCACAGCAGGGAGGGTGCTGCACTCCACAGAGGCCCTGGCTGTCTCCCCGATCAAGGGGCGGGCCATGTCCCTGTCGGATGCTCTGAAGGGTGTCACTGACAACGTGGTGGACACGGTGGTACACTATGTGCCGGTGAGTCCCCTCCCCACGCCCTCCCTGTCGCCCGGGGCCTGGACAGGACAGATAAACAAGGTTGAAGGGGCTGCAGGCTCCATGCCTCCCCAGTCCCTAGAGACCTTCCGATCTGAGTGCCTCAGAAACACTTGACATAGTGGGATCTCCCCCCTGAGAGCACAGAGATGGGGGGGCTGATGGTGGGGGACTCTGGGGAACCTAGTGCCCCAGCTCCCACCCCTCACCCACTCCTGAAGGACCTGGCAGGTGTCCGTGCCCTTGCCGGGGCAGGTGTGTATGCGTGAGGTTTCCAAGAAAGTAGCTGGCTGAGTCCTAATTTTATCCTGTCACCAAGAAGAGAAACCCAAGGGATATCCGTGCCACCCTGTAAGATTCCTAGGCCCCTTTCCTGAGTAAGTTTCGGCTTGACTGGGCTCTAGGAGGCTGTGTCAGAGCACAGGACACCCCAGGGCTGGCCAGGGATGGGCCACTCAGTCACTTTCACCAAGAAACCTCCAGGGGCCTGGCAGCCAGCTTGGGCCCAAACCATGTCCAGGTCAGTGGGTGGCCTCCCTCAGCCCGCAGCTGTAGCCCGAGGAACGGTCAGGAGGGCCAGGGACTTACGACTTCCTTGGGGTCACCTGCAAACGATGAGTTATCAGACCTCAAAGGTCCCCCTGGAATCCCCAGCCTGCTGTCCCACACCTCGGCCTGCACTTCCGTGTGGCCGCTCTTGGGGGATGCAGGCGAGGGCCCCGGAAAGAGTCCCATGTGTGGTGACCAGGGCCAAGCAAGGACCTTAACGTGCCTGTCTGGCCTCCAGCTCCCCAGGCTGTCACTGATGGAGCCCGAGAGCGAATTCCAGGACATCGAGCACCCGCCGGCCGAGGCTGGACGTCGGGAGGCAGAACGCAAGGGATCAGGGCCAAAGCCCCCCAGCCTGGAGCCAGTGCCGCACCCGGCGCTGTACCGCGGAAGCCTGCGCGGAGCACGCAGCTCGGACCAGGGAGACTGCGGGGAGCTGCCTGCCTCGCCGCGCCCGGGCTTTCTGGCCACGCCCCGCGAGAAGCCGGCGCGCAGGGTCAGCGACAGTTTCTTCCGGCCCAGCGTCATGGAGCCCATCCTCGGGCGCGCGCAGTACAGCCAGCTGCGCAAGAAGAGCTGAGCAGCGTCCCACCCGGCTGCCGGGCTCCCTAAGGCAGGACCCACTTTCCCAGCTGACTCCTCTACAGGGTCCCTTCGGAGGAGCCCGAGCCTCATGGCCACCACGCCCACATCATTTCTTGTCTCGGTGGGAGACTGGCTTGCTCAGCAGCTTGCTCTGAAGTTATGGCTTTTTTTTTTTTTTTTACCTTAAGATTAGTTGCATAACTTAGTCTCTTACTTTCTTTAAGCAAACTGTGTCCAGATGACAGTTTTAGCCTTGAGTTCAGAGATCTCCCGTGACCCAGGCTCTCTACAGACCGCTTGAAGGTTTCAGGAGGGGCAAAAGCTCTTGTGTGGTCCTGTAAAATGTTAATGTCCCTCTCGAAGTACCCGGAGTCCCTCCGCTGCCCTGTGCAGGCTGAGCCTCAGACCTGTCCTCTTGGTGCCACCTTCTGGTTGGCAGTCACATCACCACTTGCATAGTCCCTGCCTCCTGCCTGGTCACTCTTCTGAATGCAGTTGCCCCCAGATGCTGGGGGGAAGATCCTTGTAATCTTTCACCTAATAGTCTGTATTCTCTACATCATGCAGAAAGATTCTACAGCTGTTGTTCATCCCAAGTCCTCTTTTTGGAAACGTTAATACTTGGTAAATCCAGGAGATGCTTAAATATAATTTTAAAATTTATACATTGCCGAAGTGTGTTTTCCTCTCTAAATTTCCCAGTTCACCATTATAAGAACAATCACAGTGTCGTCAGTCTCTTGCGTATCCGTCTAATTACACGCTGTGTATGTGCCAGTGGTTGTGTATATGCTTAGCTTCACGTGCAAAGGCTGTGGGGTGGTGTGCTGTCCTGTCTCTCACTTAACAATACACCTTAGAGCCACGCAGAGTGGGCCAGGCCTTTAACCTCAACGCTCTGGGAAGCTAAGCAGGAAGATCACAGGTCTAAGCCCAGTCTGGGCAATTTAGTGGGTCCTTGTTTCAAAAAGTAAAAGTAGCTGAGGATGTAGCTTAGCATGAAGGCCCTGGGTTTGATTCCCAGTGCTACCTCTCTCTCTCTCTCTCTCTTTCTCCCTCTCTCTCTCTCTCAGAGGTCTCTTTGTACCAGCATCATAAACCCCACTTGCTCTTTTTAATGGTAAGTTTATGATATGATTGTACCATATTTGATTTAACAGCACCCTGATGATGGACTTTTAGGTTGTTGCCAATCATTTTACTACAATGCTCTTATAAATGTCTTTATCAAAAATGGTCTGGGGACGAGGTTTTTAGTTCAGTGGTTCAGTGCCTGCCTTGCAAGTGCAAGGGCCTGGGTTCGATCCCTGGTAACCAAATACAACAATGTCGGGTATGGAGACTCACGCCCACCAGCAATCAGTACCACATACCACAGTGCCAGGCATGGTGGCTCACACCTGTAATTCCAGCACTTGGGAGGCAGAGGCAGGAGGATTGCTGTGAGTTCAAGGCTGAGCTCAGGGCCAGCCTGAACTACAAAAGCAAGACCTTGTCTCAAAAAAAATGGTCTCATAAGATTGGGGAGTAGTTCAGTGATAGTGAATGTGCTCAGCATGTGCAAAACCTAAGTTCCACCCTCAGCACCACAAAGTAAAAAGAGGTCTCGTGTACATATGTGGCTCTGTAAGGAGTGAACTGTGACTTGGAACCATGGTACCATGACCTGCAAGGTGAGAGTATGCGCATCTTAAATACTGGATGAGAATACCACATGGCCTTGAAACCAAAGTCTATCTTTCTAGTCGTTTTCATCTTCACAGATAGTTCTGACTCATGGCATCCCTTTTAAACATCCTCATATACACGTGCACCTTCTAGATTCCCCTATACCCACAAAGACCCTCTTAGCTGCCACTCTGTTGCACACCTGAGATCCCAGCTCCCTGAAGCTGACTCTGGGCCTGGGCAGATCTTTGGTGTAATGAGTTATAGCTCTTAATGCATAGTTTTAGAGTCTGAGGATGCCAGGAATGGGGACAAGGGTGGCTGCTGGACATATATATGAGGACATGAGCACTACCATACTCACCACCTCCAGCAGCCCTGTGAGACCTGGTAAGGATGGTCTTCAGAAGCTGATGTGACAGGGTAGTAAAGGCAGCAGGCAGAAAAGCTATCCTCTTAACACCTGTGGGCTTTGGGGCCCTAACAGGGCTGTACAGGAAACACACCTGCTGGCCAGCCCAGGATCCTGACTTAGCCTAGGCCTTGGCAGGGGTGTGGGGAGCCCAGGAAACAAGCAGTGTACCTTATAAAGCCATTTTTTATTTCTCTGAGTCAGGTCCTTGGTATTTTAAAAATTTTGCCAGGAACAAGGACAGAGTGGTTCCTCACATGGCAGACATTGGCTTCCTTGGCTGTAGGCTGGATGGAGAATTTTGATATGGGAGACAGTTCTGTGAGATGAGTGTTGGTATCTCAGGCCTAAGCCTCCACCTCACACTAGATGGCCCAAGCGTCTTTTCTAGAGAAATGCCTCCTGCCCTTTGCCACTTTCTAATTTCTGAAAGACAACATTCAACACCCACAGCTTCAAGGAGAGGAGGTTTATTTTGGCTCCTGTTTCAGTCCATGGTCGACAAGTTGCAGTGAAGAAACAGCACAGGGGAGGGCTGAGGGGCCTGGCGGAGGGCAGCTGCTTATGCCATGGCAGACAGGAATGAAAACACAAAGAAAGAACAGGGATGGAGACATACACTCCAGGCCATGCCCTGTGGCCCACCTTTTCTGCTAGAGCCATCTCCCAACAGCACAGTGAGCTATAAAACCACATTGGACCGATTCACTGATGATTATAGCATCTCCATGATCACATGAGGCTTTGGGGGACATCTGGATGTAAACTATAACACGTTTGATTCTAGCTTACAAAATGCATCTCCACCCCAAACATACTTCCACTTATAATTTATAGGAAAGAAGTTAGTAGTGTGGTGTGTTAATTACTTTTCTCTCATTGCTGAGACAAAATATCCAGCACCCAAAGTTAAAGGGGGAAACGTTTTATTTAGCTAAGAGCTTGTAAAAGTTTCAATCCATAGTCAGCTGGCTCCAAGAAAGAGTGGCACATGGCAAAAGGAGGTCACTGAGGAGAAATAGTTCATGGAGCCCACATGGTAGCAAAAGTAACAAGAGAAAGTTGAGTCTTTTTCTATCTCTTATACTGCATCCTACATGGCAGGATTAGGGCGGTGCCAACCCAATCAGTGGACTGATCCAGGAATCACACACTCTTAATCACAGCACCCTTAATCCTAGCACTCTACCATGACCCAGTCACACACATGTTAGATTCAGTCACCTCTGAAAAAAATCCCCCTATAACTACACAAGTTTTAGGGGGACATCGAGACCTTAACCATAACACATGGCCTCAACTAGCTAAAAAGAGGTTTGGGAAATAGAGTTTTCATTTGAAATGGCTATGCACTCAGTTAAAAATCAGGGGGCCTAAGGGCTGGAGATTTAGCTCAGTGGTTCCAGCGCCTGGCTTGCAAGCTCAAGGTCCCAGGTTCAATCCTGGTAACCACATACAACAATGCTGGGCCTGGTGACTCATACCCACCAGCGATCAGTGCCACATACCACAGTGCCAGGTGTAGTGGCTCACGCCTGTAATCCCAGCACTCGGGAGGCAGAGGCAGGAAGACTGCTGTGAATTCGATGCTTGCCTAGGCTACATAGCATGAGCTCAGGGTCAACCTGAACTACAAGGTGAGATCCTCTCAAAAAAAAAAAAAAAGCAGGGGTCTTAAATGGAGGAGAAATAGACCCAAGGGGAAGGGGCAACTTGGAACTTCTGCCACATTAATTTTTTGTCAGTGTACATTTGAATTGTTTCCATATTTTTATGATAATATGTGCTGGCTAGGGTGGTATATGGCTGTAATTCCAGCGATTGGGAGGCTGAGGCAAGTTCAAACCCAGCCTGGGTAATTTAGCAATTTATAGTTCTTTATATTTTCCTCCTATTTCATACAGGCTAATAATTTTTGTCTGCTATTCATGTCACATACATCATTCCCAGTTTGTAGCTTATCTTTTTCTTCACAATTTCTTTGAATAAACAGATCTTAGCATTAGTTACATTATCATTTCCTTCTTTCTTTGTGTTTTATAATTTTTTTTTTTTTGAAACAAGGTCTTGCCTTGTAGTTCAGGCTGGCCCTGAGCTCAGCCTTGAACTCACAGCAATCCTCCAGCCTCTGCCTCCCTAGTGCTGGGATTACAGGCGTGAGCCACCATGCCTGGCACTGTGGTATGTGGTTACCATGGATGAACTCAGCATGTTGCGCTTGCAAGGTAGGGGCTGGAATGACTGAGCTAAATCCTTGGTCCATAACATGCATTTAAAAAGTGTCTTGCTGGTAACAGGACACACTCTTGTAGTCTCAGTTATTTGGGAAGCTAAAACAGGAGGACTGAAAATTTAAGCCTATGCTGGGCAACATAGGCTTATGTAGGGATCCTATTTCAAAATAAAAAGGAGGGTCAGGGATTTAGCTCAAGTGGTACTATGTTTACATTGCAAGCACAAGGGCCTGAGTTCAATCCTCGGTACCACAAAAAAGAGAGAAGGAAAAACTAAGTAAAGAGGAGCTGAAGATATAGCTCAGTGTGAAGTCCCTGGGTTTAATCTCTAGTACTAGGGGGGAAAAGCGTCTAATTTTCTGATCCTCACCAAGTAAGATCCAGTTCTTGACCCAATATGTTGAACCAGCTACTCTGAACGGAGAACAGAGATAAAGACCAGAATTTGGACAAGGGGTTATGCATGTCAGATTGTCCCACACGGGTACTGGTGTGAAGATATAAACACTGTGTGCTCACAGCAAGAGCTAGGAAAGGGTGCTTCTGAAGTCAAGAATTCACAGTGATAGTTCCAATGGGCTTGAGATCCAAAAAACTCTTTGAAAATTTTACTGTAGCATAAAAGCTTTGATTTTCTCTACAGCTCAATTACTATCATTATGTCACTGAACCCAGGCCTGGAGACTGAGCCCACAGGAAAACCATGTCTGACAGATAAATGTGGGGTCGGAAGAAGGTCTGTACTTCATGACTGATGAGTGGAGAGGAGGGAGGTTCACTTACAAGGCGATTTCTTGATTCCAGGAAGTTCAGGGTTTACGACGATAGGGTGGAATGAGGAGGGACAGCTGGGCTCATACAGGAGGAATAGTCATTCTTTCACTTGGAAAAGGATGAGATTTTCCAGGTATGTGGGTACTCCTCTTTCTCCTCCTTTCATGTCTGGTGTTTCTGTTTGCTTTGTGGGTTTTATTGTTATTGTTGTTTTGGTGATGGGGTCTTGTGTTGTAGTTTAGACTGGTTTTGAATTCACCATGCCATAGTAGCACATGCCACCACACTCAGCCAAAATTAGTGATTTTTAAGTTAATCAAAAACAACTAAAGCCTGGGCACAGTGGCCACACTTGCAGTCCTTGGCACTGAGGCAGACCTGAGTAACCAAGCCAAGATTCTGCCTCAAAATAAAGTAACAAAAGGCCAATGATGTAGTTCAGTCATAGTGTTTGCTTAGCTTGGAGGAGGCCCTTGCATTTGAGTCCCAGTGTTGCAGGGGAAAAAATAGCATATAAAGCTAGAGGGGTTGTTTAAATAGTTCCTTAGTAACAATCATAATTTTAATTTCAATCTCAACTCCTCTGAAATATGATGTTTTATCTATCACTGTTACATTTTATTACATTTATGGAACTAAAGATCCAAGTTTTGTCAGGTGTGATGATCCCTGTAATTCCGTTACTCAGGAGGCTGAGGCAGGAGGATTGCTGTGAGTTTGCGTCCAGCCTGGGCTACATGAATTCAAGGCCAGCAAGAACTACATAATGAGATCCTGTCTCAGAAAAAAAAAAAAAAGTCCAAGTTTAGCATTTGGATTAATTGTATTTAGAGTCTAAAGGAATGAATCCCTTCAGTCCTCACGGTGGCAGGGGGCTGTGTGCCCTTCCTGTTCAGGCTGAGAGTATTGGTACCAATTGTGTAATTCTCCAGCATGTCAGCAGTGTGGTTGCATCTACCACTGCCCAAGTACTTCCTTTCTCAGTTTCTGCTTAAGTGAACTCTTACTCATTGTAGCAAGTGCTGCTTCTCCTGCAGCTTCTCACACAGATGACAATATTCACGAACCCAGAAACTGCAGGCTGGCTTGTCTCAGTGGGATTCTTGGATGTGATTGTCCGTGGCATCCCAGGCTCCATGTTGTCTCGGTTGGGGACAGCAAACCAACCCCAGAGGTGCCTGCCTTTGCTGGTGATGCTCGGGTTAAACTGCTCGGTATGTGACACGTGAAGGAAAGCAGCGTGTGCGGGAAGATCCCTCGATCCACGGACCCCACGCACTGCTCTTCTTCTGAATGTTTTGTGTCAGGCAGAAAGCATCTCGAGGGGGCCAGGTCCTCAGTAATGGGGCCCCTGACTCTACCTGCCTTGGGATGGGGAGTTCTCAGTCTCCTCCCATGTCATTTCAAGTCGTCCAGTTACTTGAGGCTGAGGGTTTCCTGATACAGAGCTAAGCGAAAAGAGCCGGCAGTTTCTGCAGCTTTTAATCGTGCTGCGTGTGACCTGTGATCTTCTACTGTACGTGTGCGTTAAATTTCCTTACTGCTTTAGAGCTCTATTTCTCTAATGATATGTAAGAGACAAATACGTTTCCAGAGTGGTTTTATTCCTCGTTTTCGGCGCTGGGGATGAACTCGGAGCTTTTGGCGTGCTAGGCAAGCGACTGCCGCTGAGCTGCAGCTCCAGCTGATTTCAGATTGAATTAAAAATCAACCCCAGGCGGTTCTCAGCTCACAAACCCCACCCCGCCGCTGTCATGGACGAGAGGACACCATCTCCTAGGCTGCACGCAGACACCTCTGCAACACTCTCCCATGTCTCCTGGTGACGCTTCCCTTGCCCATGACTGTAAAATACAATGTACTCCTAGAAAAGCTAGGATGTGGGGTAATTGGTCTTTGAACTGAGGAAGTGTTTTCTAATGTGGGGAGGTGGACATTTCTGCTGGCTTGCTTTTCTCCCCCACTAAGTCCGCCTGGCATGTGGAACAGAGAGCAGAGCTTGTTGAAGAAGGGATTTTGAACCATGTATTGGACAGGCCTCTGGGTTGGCGACCTAACTTCTGGGGCAGATGGAGACGCCGCGGGAATGACCGCTGCTCCTTCTCGGCCCCGCCCCGATTCTCCCCGCCCATCACCAAGGCCACGCCCCTCCGCGGCAGGCTCTAGGCGCCCGGCTCCCCCTCCTGCCTTCAGCGTCGGGCGGGCGGAGTTGCGGGCGGCAGGGCCGGGATGTTTGGGGGGCGCGGGTCCTAGTGACGGCATCGGAGCGCGCCGCGCTAGGTTTTGGAGTTTGTGAGGCCCGGCCTGCGCTCGCCCCAGACAGGTGGGTGTGGACCCCGGCGGATGGGGGTTGAGGATGCGGCCTACCGGGGGCGCTCTCTCTCCGGGAGGGGCCTGCGCCCTTGGCTCCGGGGCTGGCGTCCTGGCCCGGCGTGAGGTCTCCCTCCCTCTCGGGGAAGCGGCGCCCCCTTCCCTGGATTTGCGCGCTGCGCCCGTCCTTGCGGCCGCGGCCCTCCCCCGGCGTTGACGTGTACCCGACCCGCTCCTGCCGCCTCCTCCCCCGGGCCCCCGGCCCAGTGCGCGCGATCGCAAGGCAACGCGTATTGGGAGCCTTTAGTGGGCGGAGGACCCGAGAAGCACAAGGCAGAGTTCCCGCTGTGAGCTCGGGACCAGCACCTAACAGGGACTAGGTGATTGAAAGAGCGAACAGTGACACGTGCCGAGAGTCTAGACTGTAAATAATACAATGTTTGCGGGGGTGGTGGCGCAATCCCAGCACTCTGGGAGGCTGAGGCAGGAGGATGGCAAATTCGAGCCCATCCTAGGCAACCTCGCGATTTAGTGTGAGACTCTGACTCAGAAAAGGAGGGTGGATGGAGTAGGAATGTTGCGCAGTCCCGGTACTGGGGTAGGGTGGGTGGTGAATCCTGGGGGCTGGGGCTGGGAAATGCTGTAAGAGGAGTTCAGATGGGTAGAGTTCCTTGGATGAAGACTGTTCATCACTGTTGGCACTCGTGCTGATGAGGGAGGACAGAGAGAGACCGTGCCTTCCAGCTCCCAGTCTGGAAGGTACGAGTGGGTCATTGAGTAACCTGGCGCTCGCGCCGGTGTGGTCAGTTGCCACACCTGTGCGTCCTGGTGGTGTAGGGAACAGAGCAGAGGGGCTTCCGCAGCCAAGAGCTGAGGGATGAGCACGGATGAGGACATTAGTGTAACATCCAACGTTAGGGGGGAGAGAGGAGGAAAGGCCAGGGGTCCGGGGGGTGCCAAGGAAGAGGACGCTTGCTCTCCACTTTTTCTATTAAGGTTTGAATCCCAAGAACAGTGAGGAGCCCCTTTTCGGTGTTAAGCAGGGAAGTTTTCATTTGCATTTTTAAAAGATGCCTCTGGCAACTGTGTTGGGAGAGGGGGTCAGAGACTCAGGGATCATGGCCAAAGTCTTCCCATTAAGATGTCAGTAGTAAGACCAGGGCTTGGGCAACGGCATGGGGAGCAGCAGGTGCACGTGGAGAGATTTAGGAGATGGAGTGGCACGATTTGGTGGTGGTTGGTCTTGAAGGATCTGTTTGCCATTCAGAAGGTGAGTGGAGCCAGGGTTGTGGTGATGTGACAGAGACAAGACGACAGAAATTCAGTGGGTAGTAGAGAAAGGAGTTTTTTGATATGCCGTGGTTGTGTGTGTGTGTGTGTGTGTGTGTGTGTGTTGTTATTGTTGCTGTAGGAGATGAGGTCACAGACGTAGCTACCCAGATGAGAACACCCAAGTCCTTGAGTATCAAGCAGAGCAGTTAAGGCCTTATTTTGCAGCAATGGGAGCCATGAGCTGTTATGGCCTAAGACATTGTTCTTAGAGCCTTGAGGCACCAGGTTGGGCATAGAAGGTGTTCTTGGCATTGACCACCCCTCCAAGGTAAGGAGCTTTGCAATCTGGCTCCAGGTCACTTGCAGGGTAAGTCTGGCCCCTGGGGCACAGGTACCTATGGCAGAGCTTTCCTTTCTCTCCTCAGGTCCTGGAGCCAGCCTCCCTCAGTATGGGGCTGGAGGCCCAGAGGCTGCCGGGGGCCGAGGAGGCCCCTGTGAGGGTGGCCCTGCGTGTTCGCCCGCTGCTGCCCAAGGAGCTGCTGCATGGCCATCAGAGCTGCCTGCAGGTGGACCCCAAGCAGGGTCGAGTCACCCTGGGGCGGGACCGCCACTTTGACTTCCATGTGGTGCTGTCAGAGGACTCGGGGCAGGAGGCTGTGTACCAGACCTGTGTGCAGCCCCTCCTGGAGGCCTTCTTTGAGGGCTTCAATGCCACCATCTTTGCCTATGGTCAGACGGGCTCTGGGAAGACATACACAATGGGAGAGGCTAGTGTGGGTGAGTGACCTGGAGGGGGCCCCTATACCCACTTTGAGAGGCCTCAGTGTCTTCCTAGATTTTTGCCCTCCCTGCCAAAGGGAAGGAGCACAGATTTTCTGCCCTGGGGAAAAAAATCAAGCCAGGGCTAATCTCTTGGGTCATATCCTGAAAGGGGGGTATTAAACTAGGAGAGGTTGCTTCCAGCTCTTGCAGTCTATAATTTCCCTGCCTGCCCTGGAGCATGACCAGTTCTGGCTATCCCTTTCCTTCTGGCCTCTGCCACTGTCTTTTCTATGTGGGAGCCCCACCCCCAGCTACTAGTAGAGCTTTGGGCCATGTCCAGCCGAAGGCAGGTGGCAGCATTCATGCGGTGTCTCCTCAGCCTCCCTGCACGAGGATGAGCAGGGCATCATCCCGAGGGCCATGGCTGAGGCCTTCAAGCTCATCGATGAGAATGACCTGCTGGACTGCCAGGTGCATGTGTCCTACCTGGAAGTGTACAAGGAGGAGTTTCGGGACTTGCTCGAGGTGGGCACTGCCAGCCGGGACATCCAGCTGCGGGAGGATGATCGCGGGAATGTTGGTGAGGAACCTGGGACCCCAGTGCCTGGGAGTGGATGGAGCACCACACTGTGAGAGGGCCCCATCTGCTTGCAGAGGGTGGCTCTTCTGTGGGGGAGTGGCACCTCCCCAGGGAAGCTAAGCCCTGGTTGGTCTGGTTGTTTCGTCTGCCTTCACTGTGCCCAGTGTGTACTTCTGGGTGCAGAAGGAGAGACCCTATAGTGGGCAAGAGGGAAACTAGAGGCTTCAAGCCCAAAGCAGGGTGGGCAGGACCCACTGGGCATGGGGAGGGGCCCTTGAATTCAGAAGAGCAGGCAGGGCCAACCCTGCTGGGCCAGCCTCACTGACTGGTCATGCCAGGCTTCCCCTGCCCTCTGTACCCACAGTCCTGTGTGGGGTGAAGGAGGTGGACGTGGAGGGCCTGGACGAGGTGCTGAGCCTTTTGGAGATGGGCAATGCAGCGCGGCACACGGGCGCCACACACCTCAACCGCCTCTCCAGCCGCTCCCACACGGTCTTCACGGTGACCCTGGAGCAGCGGGGCCGGGCCCCCAGCCGTCTGCCGCGATCAGCCATGGGCCAGCTGCTTCTCTCCAAGTTCCACTTTGTGGACCTGGCGGGCTCAGAGAGGGTCCTCAAGACAGGCAGCACTGGCGAGCGACTCAAGGAGAGCATCCAGATCAACAGCAGCCTGCTGGCGCTCAGCAATGTCATCAGCGCCCTGGGTGACCCCCAGCGCCGAGGCAGCCACATTCCCTACCGTGACTCCAAAATCACCAGGTGGCTGGCCCCACCTGTCTGGCCTGGGGGTGGTGGCTGTTGTAAGGGTGGGTTTTTCTCCGGGCTTCTGGAGTCCACTAGCCTGTGTCATCTGGGTCTGTACATACTGGGAGCCAGGTGCAGGATCTCCCTTCCCACCCCACCCTGCCTCCTGGTAATTAAACCCAGGCCCTTCCACTGAGCTACATCCTCAGCCTTTTATTTTTTATTTTGAGAGGATCATCCTCTGCCTTAGATGTTGCACAGAGTGGGTTTGAACTTGTATTCCTTGTGCCTGTGCTTCTGAGAGTGCTGGGATTATTGGCGTGGGCCACCACCACATCCAGCCGGGACCCCTTTAGATCTGGCACTTGGGCTGAGCCAGGTACTTGGGGCTCTGACACCTCGTCTTCGTGTCCTCAGGATCCTCAAGGATTCCCTGGGTGGGAACGCCAAGACAGTGATGATCGCCTGTGTGAGCCCTTCCTCCTCGGACTTTGATGAGACTCTCAACACCCTCAACTATGCCAGTCGAGCGCAGAACATTCGCAACCGTGCCATGGTCAACTGGCGGCCTGAGGCTGAGCGAACTCCTGAGGAGGCTACAGTTGGGGTCCGGGGACCACCACGACACCGGTCAGAGACACGCATCATCCACCGTGCACGGCGCGCCCCAGGCCCCACCGCCGCCTGCTCAGGCACGCACCTGGGCACCGAGTGTGCACGTTACCGGGCACGCACCAATGCGGCCTACAGCCTCCTGCGCGAGCTGCAGGCCGAGCCTGGGCTTCCAGATGCAGCTGTGCGCAAGGTTCACAACTGGCTGTGTGAGATGGAGAGCGAGCGCAGTGCCCTGAGCTCTGCCTCTGGGCCAGACAGTGGCATTGAGAGCACCTCCGCCGAGGACCAGGGGGCGCAGGGCCCTGGTGGGCAGAAGGTAGCAGAGGGCCGGGTTTGGGTTGGGGGGCCCAGGGGAGAAAGTCTTGATCCAACCAGCTGTGCCTCTGCCTCCTATTCCTTAGCAGAGCACACTGGGGATTCACGGTCATTTCTGATGGCAGTGGTCACTTTCTAAGCTTTGCGAAGCCTCTGGAACTAGTCTCTAAATTAGGAATAAGCTTAGTACTGTGTCCTGGGGGTGTAGTGAGGGCTGGAGGGGTAACAAGTGCCTAATGAAAAGATGTTAAGAATGACAGGAGTGGCCCACGTGGCTTGCAGAGAGAACCTCAGACGAGTGAGGGTTGTGAGTCTGGAGCTCGCATTGGAGTAGAGCATGGAACAGAGAAGCAGGGAGTGACAGGACTAGGGTGTCCCAGTGCACCCCCCAGTGCCTGTCTCCATGCTCCCTAGGAAGATGGCAGCGCACTGCAGCTTCTGGCCCTGCAGAGCCAGGTAGCCCGGCTGGAGGAGGAGAACCGGGACTTCCTGGCTGCGCTGGAGGACGCTATGGAGCAGTACAAGCTGCAGGTGGGGCTGGGCTGCCACAGTGCAGGAGAGCAGAGGGGAGGCCTGGTGGGTGTCCCAGGATGAGAAGGGTCCCTAGAGTGGGGAGCTGGCAGTGGCACATGGAAAGCAGTAGATGAATGGGGTATGCACCAGGTGCAAGAACAAGTGGTATGGGTGGCTGGGCCCATGCCCTTGCTGGATAGAAGACACGACGTGAGCAGTGGGCAGGATGTCTCCTCGGATCAGCCTGTGCCTGGTGCTGTGGGAGGGTGGTGAGAACGCACTTTCGGGGCGGAGCTGAGACTGGGCTGCTGTAGTGTATGCGGCCCAGGACAGATCAAATGGTCTTGGGTGCTGGGCTGTCCTCAATTTCGTCCTGCACAGCCCCAGCCGGCTGGCTGCATCCCCAGCACACCCTCAACCCTGACCACCTGGCTATGTCTTGCAGAGCGATCGGCTGAGGGAGCAGCAGGAGGAGATGGTGGAGTTGCGGCTGCGACTGGGGCTGGTGCGGCCTGGCCGGGGGGCCCTGGGTCTCCTGCAGGACCTGCCTTCTGGGCCTTTTGCGCCAAGGCCTCACACTGCTCCCCTGGGCGGTTCTGGCGCCCATGTGCTGGGCATCGTACCCCCTATTTGCCTCCCTGGAGATGACCTCAAGCAGCAGGGCGAGGTGAGTGGGAGTGAACCTGGGTGGCTGGGGCCCTGAGCTGAGGTCGGGCTCGGGCAGTCCCTCACTGGTGTCTCCATGGTGCCAGCCGTGAGATATAAAAATGACTGTTTCAAATGTCTTTAGAGGAAGGACCAGGGTGTAGGTGGCTGGGGTTTCTCAGAAGGCTCCAGTGCCACTGGGCCTCCCTGGGTTAGCCGGAGATTTCTTAGGGTGAGGAGGTGATAGGAGTGCTGGCTTCCAGCCCCAGATGGGAATCTTGCACACACTTGGAGATGGGGTGATGGTCACCCATGAGGCCAGCTCCTCTCCTAGTCTCTTGCTTGTAGTTCTGGCACTAACCAGCTCTGGTCCTGTCCTGTCCCACAGCTCTAGGCCATCATAGCTCTAAGGTCTCAGGGGACTCAGGCTGCCTTCCCTGCTCCCAGATCTGGCAGGGCGTTGCTGATGAGATAGGACTTGGATGGAGGTGACCTGTCCACAAGCTAGAAAGGGCAGCTTGTCACCTGAGGAGCCCCAGGTGCCAGGGAGCTAAAGTAGGGAAGGTGGCAGAGTGGAAGGGACAGCCAGGGCCCCAGATGGAGGTTGAGGTGACTTTCCAGTGGCTACTTGAGCTGTATCTCGAAGGGAAAGCCAGGCAAAGGAGGGTGTGAGGAGGGTATGAAGGGCCGGGACTACTGTGGGGCAGACTTGGGAAGTGACAGTTCCTGATACCTTCCCCCGCCCCTAGCAGATGACAGATGGCAGGAAGCCTGGAGCTGAGGTGCTGACTGAGGTGGACAGGCTGGGAAGTGGCTCTTCAGCTGCATCTGAGGAAGAAGAAGAGGAGGTACCCAGGCAGACCATGCACCCGCGCAGGTGAGGGGCTCCGTCTTGAGGTGACCAAGGCCAACCAAGCTGGGCAGGATGGGGACAGCAGTGGGTTTCAAACTCGGTGCGGCATCCCCCAGCCCCTCCCCTGAGCTCACCCTGGTCTGTGTTCTGCCAGCCTTCCATCCTGGGGTCCCATTGCCCCTAGGGGCCTGTGAGGTGACCAGGCTGGAGTGGGGTGGGGCACAGTACATTCCTGCTTCCTCTGTATAGAAATGGGATCAGCAACTGCACTCCACGGGCAGGGATGTGCCCAGGGAGTCGCCTGGAGAGGAAAGGCCCAGAACTCCACCCGGAAGAGCTGGACACTGCCCTGACGGGGCCCAGAGGTAAACCGGGCAGGGTACAGAGGGCCCCTCTGTTAGCACTCCATAGCCCTGAGCCAGTGGCCCCTGGGCCCTGGTCCTTACACCCTCCTCTTGGGCAGAGGGCAAGGATGACCTTGGCATCTGCCTGTTATAGCACTTGGTGGGGAAGGGCCCCTGGCTCAAATCCACCAGGCCACCGCTGCCACAGCCTCTGAGTGGCGGCTGGCCCAGGCCCAGCAGAAGATCCGGGAGTTGGCCATCAACATTCGCATGAAGGAGGAGCTCATCGGCGAGCTGGTCCGCACAGGTGAGGGGCCTTTCCCACCCATGCTATTGGGAGAAGGATGTGCATGGCGCTGGTGAGGAGCAGGGACAGAAGGCCTGGGCTGGAGAGCAAGGTCAGCCTCTTCTAGCTGTGTGACCTTGAGCACATAGCACAGCCTTTCTGAGCCACAGTGTCTCTAAAACAGGGATAGTGACACACCTACGTCACGGGGTGTTTGTGAGGGTGAAACAGGTAAATCCAGAGTGGCCCTTAGAAAGCAGCACATGCTATTTGTCAGGTGCCAGCTGTTCTGGCATCATGCTGGGTCCAGCAGTGGTCCTGAGGAGCACAGAGTGCCTGTGGCTAAAGACCTAGCATCCCCAAAGTATGTCACCTCTGTGACTGGGAATATGAATAAAGATCTGGGCAGAATTTTACATGATGACCTTTTGAGCCTCTTTATTTTAATGGTTATTTGTTATAAAATTCATTTTACAAATTGAATTTGTATCAAACAAACAGATAAGTGGGACCACATGATGGGCCCCTGCCCAGGCTGTACAGTCACTAGGATTTCTTACACTTTCTCTGTTTCTTCCTTTGTTCTTTGCTAATATATTTTGAGGCAAATCCCAGATATGAAGTCCTGTTATCTCTACCTCTCTAAAACTGTGGACATTGCCCTCAGCACACCTAACAGAACTTTACCCTTTTGCTACCATGCCAAGGATGTGGGACCTGGGGCCTCACACACTAGATAAATGCTCACCGCTGAATACCCAGGTCCCCTCTGTGCCCGGAGCACAAACACAGCCCTGTGCTGCTGTCTTACAGCTGGTTTGTGTGGCCCGCATACCCTGTGTCTTGCTCATCAGGGCTCTGTAGCCCCTTCTCCCTCCTCACAGTCCCCTTGCAGGCTATGCCAGATACCATGTCTTGCATCTGCCTTTTTGCTTCCTTAGGGTGTCATGCAACTTGTTCTTCTGTTCTGCATTACTCCTCGCAAGCAGAAGTTAGTTCTAGATGCTTCATTACATGCAGGTTCAATTACATGTTTATTTGGTGTGTGTGTATCAGGTTAACTCACAGTGTTGTTGTGGGGAGGCTGATGAAACCCCGGTGTTCATGGCCAACTGGGCCTTGGGGGTACCTCCTGGGGAGGACCGGGGGCTCCCTGGGGTGAGTGGCCGCCTGTGCCCATGTGGTCTCTGTGTCTTCCAGGGAAGGCAGCCCAGGCCCTGAACCGCCAGCACAGCCAGCGCATCCGGGAGCTGGAGCAAGAGGCGGAGCAGGTGCGCGCCGAGCTAAGTGAGGGCCAGAGGCAGCTGCGGGAGCTCGAGGGCAGGGAGCTTCAGGATGCTGGCGAGCGGTCCCGGCTCCAGGAGTTCCGCAAGAGGGTGGCCGCGGCCCAGAGCCAGGTGCAGGTCAGTGTGGGAGTCTAGATGACCGTGGCCTTCCAGTCAGGTTCCCTGGGACCAGGACAGTTGGTTTCAAGCCCTAAGGCCACTGTGGAGCTTGTACTTGCTCAGGGCATTATGCCTCAGCCCCTGCTGGATGTGCCAACTTCCTCCTGACCGCCCAGTTGGTCAAGTTAACCTTTCTGTGCCTCAGTTTCTTAATCTGCAAACTTTCGTAGTCTTATTCGGATGCTTTAATATACACAGAACACCGGGCATGATATAGTTTTAGGGTTTTGTTATTCAGTGTTACTGTTTTTGAGACAAAGTCTCACTGTGTAGCTCAGGCTAGTCTTGAACTCACTGTGTAGCCCAGGATGGCCCTGCACTCAGGGCAGTCCTCCTGCCTCAGCCTCTAGCTTGCTGGCATTACAGGCATGTGATGCCATGCCCAGCTTGTTATTAGTACTAGCTGTCATCTACTCATCCTGCCCCCTTGCACGTGCCGCTCTCCACCCATCCATTAATCTCACTCCTGCTTGGGTGCACTGGGCCCTGTCTGAGGTTCGCAGCACCCCTGCATGGCCCAGCAAGAACGTGTGGGTCCCGGTCTCAGGTGCTGAGGGAGAAGAAGCAGGCCACGGAGCGGTTGGCGTCATTGTCGGCCCAGAATGAGAAGCGGCTGCACGAGCTGGAGAGGAACGTGCAGCTCATGCGGCAGCAGCAGGGACAGCTGCAGAGGCGGCTGCGTGAGGAGACAGAGCAGAAGCGGCGGCTCGAGACAGAGATGCACAAGCGGCAGCATCAAGTCAAGGTCAGACTCTGGCTGGAGTTACCACTGCCCGTGTGTCCATGAGGCTGAGCTCGTGTAGCTGAGTGCTTTCCCATAGCTATGAAATGGGGAGCAGAGGAGCATCTCAGGGTCAGAGGAGACTCGGAGAGATGGGTACCTAGGTGACCGTATAGTGGGATCCAGACTGTTTGCTGGTCCTGGAGAAGCTGGGGACACTTGTAGTGAGTACGGGCCTGAATATCCCTGTCACTGGGCCTCATCTACACCTCGTCTTCCCCACGAGGAGCTGGAGCTGAAGCATGAGCGGCAGCAGAAGATCCTGAAGATCAAGACAGAGGAGATCGCGGCCTTCCAGAGGAAGCGGCGCAGCGGCAGCAATGGCGCTGTGATCAGCCTGGAGCAGCAGCAGGTGGGTTGACTGAGCCTGTGTCCCTGCACTCGAGGCCTGGCTAATGGCCAGAGACCCCAGGGTTTCTCCATGGGACCTTAGTGGCAGCCCTCCAGCCAGAGAGGGGAACTGAGGGCCCCTCTCGTTTCTCTGCTCCCTCTCAGAAGATCGAAGAGCAGAAGAAGTGGCTGGACCAGGAGATGGAGAAGGTGCTGCAGCAGCGGCGAGCGCTGGAGGAGCTGGGGGAGGAGCTGCATAAGCGAGAGGTCATCCTGGCCAAGAAGGAGGCCCTGATGCAGGAGAAGACAGGGCTGGAGAGCAAGCGCCTGCGGTCCAGCCAGGTGAGGCCCTGCAGGACGAGGTCCTTCCCTTCCGAGTGGTAACCCTGCCGGGTGAGCTTCCCAGGAGGTGTCCGATGGAGATAGGTCAGTGGTGGCAAACCTGTGGCACATGTGCCACAGTGGGCTGTTCATATTATTGAAAGCTCTAATATTTCTCCATCACTGCTCTAGGTGGTGTCCCTGCCAGGTGAGTTCCAAACAGGTGAGGCTCTGTCTTGTCAGACCATATCCCATGGATCCTCAAGAATTCTAGGGCTTTAGGTGGTTTATTAACAAGAAGTGATATGGACAACCCACAAGTTATTTTACACTGTGAGCCATTCACACAGGGCCTGAGCAGCTACACAAAGAGGAACAGATCCAGGAAGTGGTGTGGGCCACTAGCAAGAGACTAGCAGCTTTGGAGGCAGGTGGGCAGCCTGAGCAGGTGGGCCTGGCTCTGCCCAGCATTATTTCTCCCTCTGACCTTGTTCCTCTGCTGTCTCTCGGGACTGGAATGTTGCTGTGAGGTCAGAAGGAATACGCTCAGCCCAGGAAGGCTCCTGCAGGGTTGCAGTGCACATGGAACAGGAAGCCTGGCCTCAGAGTGCTCTGAAGTCCAAGAGGAGCAGGTGCTGCTGGGCCTTCCCTAGCTTCCCCTGGTCATTAGCACCTTTCTTCTTCCCGTGTTGGGTCTTGGAGGGCCTTCGGGGTTTGGCCATGGACCTCTGGTGGTCCCATCATATACTGTCGAGTTGAGTTTTCTCAGTGACACTCCCTCTCTCCCCAGCTCTGCCCTTGTCCATCTTGTCCCTTCTTGCCCTTCTTCCCTCTGCTTGTCTGCATCCTCCTTGCACCTTCTCTGAAGCGTTTCCTGGATGCTCCAGTCCCTGTGTCCTCTGGCCTCTGAGCTGTGAGCTGAGTCAGTCCTCCTGCCAAGTGAGCAGTGGACTGTAGGCCTCTCCAAAGAGACCTCAGTGTCAGCAGACAGAAAAGTCCTTGGCCCTTTCTATCCCCCTCTGGGGATGGTGCCTGCTCCTTCCCTAATCCCTGGCCGTGCTGTCCTAGGCTCTAAATGAGGACATCGTGCGGGTGTCCAGCCGGCTGGAGCACCTGGAGAAGGAGCTGTCAGAGAAGAGTGGGCAGCTGCGGCAGGGCAGCGCCCAGAACCAGCAGCAGATCCGTGGGGAAATCGACACCCTGCGCCAGGAGAAGGATTCGCTGCTGAAGCAGCGCCTGGAGATTGACAGCAAGCTGAGGCAGGGCAGCCTGCTGTCACCTGAGGTACATCCCCTGGCGGTCGCCCTCTGTTCCTACTCAGTCCCCACCCTGGCTCCCTAGGTGCTGCCCTGCTGTTTGTAGACACAGTTTCTTCTGTGCAGGAGTCCTGTGGTGGTGCTGGCTGGCCCTTCTGCCCCTGCCTCCACCATCTCAGCTGGGACACAGCCTGGCTTTGCCCAGCTCTTAGCTTCCTTCTGGCTGGAACCGGGACTCCCCCCATAGCCCGTGCTGTGTTAGAGATGTGTTCATTCATCTCTGCTCTGTGCCTGGGACTGGAACTGAGTGTTGGGAGCATGCTTAGCATCCCTGCCGGCCACACATGCACACTTCCTGTAAAGTGTCCCTTTTGCTGCCACAGTGAACAGGGACATTTAATGCTCAGGAGGAGGGGACACTGAAGGCTGCTGTAGCTCCCTGTTGACCATCACAGGTCTGCCCAGGACTTTGTGCCTCAGGAAGTGGATGGTGCTCTTCCACATGTCCCCTGTCCCTGTAGGAGGAGCGGACGCTGTTCCAGTTAGATGAGGCCATTGAGGCCCTGGATGCTGCCATCGAATACAAGAACGAGGCCATCACGAGCCGCCAGCGAGTACTGCGGGCCTCGGCCACCCTGCTGTCTCAGTGCGAGATGAACCTCATGGCCAAGCTCAGCTACCTCTCATCCTCAGAGACCAGAGCCCTGCTTTGCAAGTATTTTGACAAGGTGGGTCAGCACAAACTCCTACCTCACCTCATGGGCCTCCGCTGAGGCAGGGGAGTTTTCCTCCAGAGAGGGCACTTTAGGGCCATGTTAAACTGTCCTGTCCACCTCGCATCTTTGAAGCTATCTTACATAGGGATGCTGGGAAAGACCCAGTCTCCTGCTGTTCCAGCCTGATTGCCATCTTCAAAGTGGTCCTTGCCCACCACAGTGGGTCTTGGATGGTTTTGCTCCCAGGGGCACGTGTAGAGCTACTTCCGGTTACCCCTATGGTAGGGGTAGAGGTCAGGGATGCCATTAAACACCCTTCAACCCACATGACAGGCACCATCACCAAGCATCACCTGGGCCCAAATCCTGCTTGTGCCAAGGTGGGGAACCCTTGGTTGAGGTCCAGTGCCCCAGCCCAAGGCTCTGCGTAGAGTACAGTAGTGTGTGTCTGGGAGAGTTTGCAGCAGGGATGACAAAGGTCCCATCTTGAGGACCAGCTTGGTCATTTGGAACCCACTGCCTAGAACACTGTTGAGTAGGGTCTGAGGCAGGAAATTGGCCCAGTGATGTCCTGTGATGCCAGCTTGGTCCATACCACTTGCTTCCCCGGTCGGGAGCTCTGTGCGGGAGTGTGGGACGGCAGGTTGAACCTGCTGGCTCGGCACAGGTGGTGACGCTCCGGGAGGAGCAGCACCAGCAGCAGATCGCCTTCTCGGAGCTGGAGATGCAGCTAGAGGAGCAGCAGAGGCTGGTCTACTGGCTGGAGGTGGCCCTCGAACGCCAGCGCCTGGAGATGGACCGCCAGCTGACGCGGCAGCAGAAGGAGCACGAGCAGAGTGTGCAGCTGCTCCTCCAGCAGGGCCGAGGTGAGTGCTGGGCTGGCGGGGCCGGGTGGCTGCTCTCCATCTGCCTGCAGCTGCTCACTACTCCTGCCTGTCCACGCCAGACCACCTGGGGGAGGGGCTTGCAGACAGCAGGCGGCAGTATGAGGCCAGGATCCAGACTCTGGAGAAGGAACTGGCCCGCAATATGTGGCTGAACCAGGAGCTGAAGCAGAGGCTGAACATGGGGAGCACCACAGGCCAGAGCAGGGGTAACAATGCCCTGGGCCCCTCTGCCCTGCTTGCGGGGGAGGGGGTGGAGTCAGGGTCGGGGGGTAGCCAGTGGCCAGGGTTGAGGAAAACACTTAGAAACCACTGACCTGTGCGTTTCTAAGGTGCTCATTAGCACTGGGAAGCTAGACATTAGCATTGGGACAGTGCAACCACCTTCATTTCTGTCAAGGACATGCTGTTCTTGGTGACAGGTGGGGAGAGGAGGAGCCTCGGCCTGGAGAACAGACAGGTTCCAGGACATGATGAGGGGCTGCAGCCTGCAGCACCCGAGCTTTTCTGGCAGCCCCTGATCCCCGACAGCGGCCCCCGCACCCGGGAGGAGATCCGTGACTTGGTCCACGCGCCATTACCGCTAACATGGAAGCGCTCAAGCCTGTGCAGTGAGGAGCAGGGCTCTCCTGAGGAGTCAAGGCCTCGGGAGGCCGCTGAGCCCCTGGTGGGACGGATGCTGCCTGTGGGCGAAGCTGCCCTATCATGGAACTTTGGGCCCCCGCCCAAGCCGAGAAGGGCCAGCCCGGGGATGATTGATGTCCGGAAAAACCCCTTGTAGACTGGTGGGGCAGGCCCCGCTTCGGAGGGCGATTCTCGTCTAGCTGAAAGCTGCAGCTGCCTGGTTTCATTCCCGGAAGAACAGTCCTGGCCTCATACCCAAAGCCAGGTCTGCATCTTTACACCTGTGGGCATCAACAAACTTGGGTCACAGCCCCAAAGACTTTTTGTGTGTGTGATGCAGGGGACTAAAACTAGGCCCTTGTGCAGCTAAACCTGCACTCTACCCCTGGGCTGTGCAAGTCCCTACCACACACTGCCTTTAAGCTGCAGATTGCAGCTTTCAGCTTGCTAAAGTTTGAGGGCAGTTTTTTATTTCAAGCCTAAGCTTTGTGCTTGGCGTTGTGGTGTAAACAGTCTCATGTTGATGGGGGAGCTAGGGGATTTATTAGCACATTTTTAGAATTTTAAAAAGTCATTTCTTAACAAACAGGAAAACTCTCCTTCTTTTTTGTGGTATGTGGTACTGGGGAGTCAAACTTGGGACCTTGTACTTGCGAGGCAGGCATCAGAACCTAAAACCTTTAGCATCCAGCTAAATCCTCAGCCTGGAACACTCTTGTAGTTTAGATTTTAAATGTCATATTCATTTGTTGAAGGCTAGGTCCCCTGGCCATGGCACTGGTGACCTTTAGGAGGTGGCAGTTGGGCTTATGTCACTGAAAAGGAGACTGGAACCCTGGCCTTCTCTTGTCCCTTTGCTCCCAGGCCACAAAACAGACAACTGACCATAGATTGAAACTTAGCTGAAACAGACCTTTTCCTTCTAAGTATTTTGAGTGTTTGTCACAGTGACAGAAAGCTGCCTGGTACTAGAAGAGCAATGGTTTTACCAATCTTCGGGTTCTTTTCTTACTTGATATCTGCAATAATCAGTTCTAGGAGCAAGCAGCACATAGAATTGAATGGCAGTGTGGGGAAGGGGAGTTCCCACTCTAAAGGCACCTTCTCCCCATGTAGGTGTGGGGTCTGGATTTTTCCTAGGACTGGGTGATCGGGGACATCTGATGTGCAGTTAAGGAGAGACTTTCAGGAAGAGGGTGCCAGCTCTCTCTTCCCCAGCTAGGGTATGAGCGGGTTTATCCTGGTGTGGGTGTTAGTCCCTAAGTGAGCCCAGTCGGCTGGAGAGTCAGGGTGGCATCCAGCCAGGTAGTCAGCCTGGAGCATGCCCCGCGGTCACTGGATGTGCAGCTGTGGGTGGCAGATGGCAGTATGGGGTGATCAGCTATCAGAAATTCTGGGGTTCAGTCTGGTGACAAGTGCTATGACTGTACTTGCCAGTGTAATTTGGCAGCTTTGGAATTGGTTTACAATTTAGAAAGGTTTGGGAAGCCAAGCTAGAGAAATCCTGAAATACCAAGCAGAAGTAAATGGGTGATCTTGGTGGAAGCTCAAACCCATGGAGATAGCAGTGTGGATGGGAAAGGCTGTGCTGGTGAGGCTTTTGCTGGGAAGGACACTATTCAGAATGGATGAGGGGGCCTGGGATGCAGCTCCATGGTGCTGCAGACTGCCTTGCAAGCACAAGGTTGAGTTTGATCCCTGGTACCACAAAAAAAAAAAAAAAAAAAAGACTAGGGGCCATGATGTTACTGTCCATCAAAAAACTTGTCTACATTTGGTCCAGAGCCTGAGGCATTTTGAGGGACTAAGCTGAAAGGTGATGGGCCAGTTATCCTAGTGGAGATTTCAGGGCAGGCACAGCTTCCAGCAGGATACTGCTGACACTGAGAATTGGGAGCAGAAAGTGGGAAATTTGGAAAGTTGAGTGTGGTCAGTAAAAGAGCATGGTTTAAGTTGCAGCTAAGCAATGTATAGTTGCTGGAAATAGAAATCAGTGCTACTAACAAGCCAAGTAGGCCCCTAGGTGGCAAGATTCCAGTACACAGAGGACCTTGAATTTGAAATGATCTTCCTGCCTTGGTCTCCCATGGCTAGGATTACAGGTGTGAACCATGCCTGGCCTAACCTTTTGATTCTTGAAGGGCCTGCAGCACTGAGTCTGCCTCAAGTCTCATGACTTAAGATTCCCATAGGACTTGACTCTTGAGCAGTGCTGCAGATGGACTGATGATTTTGCCTTGAGATGGACATGACCCGTGGGGGCCAAGTGTTGGTTATGAATGGCTGCTCTGATGCTCACACTTTGAGGCTTGTTCCAAAGCTTGTGGTTCTGTGGGAAGGTGGTGTGGCCTAAGGGAATGTTAGGTCACTGGGGATGTGCCCTTTAAGGGACACTAGTTAGGATCCTGCTGTTGCCCCCACCATGAGGCGCCCAGCCTCAGCACTGGCCGCAAGACAATGCAGCCACTGACCATGGGCTGGAGTCTCAGAAACAGTCTGTTAGACCTTCTGCCCTTGTAAGTGTCACAGGTGTCTCACTGTAGTGGGGAGCTCACAGCTCTGTAGGGGGATGGAAGTTCTCTAGGAACTGAATTATAAGCCAGTAGGAATTATGTGATCTGGGACAATAGGCTTGAGTCCTTTTAGATCATGAGAAGGTCCAGCTGCTCCATAGGGTAGCCAAGGGAAGCCACCAGGTGGTGGTAGGTGACAGTCTCCCCAGGAACAGCATGGTCTGTGATGCAAGATGGCTCTCAGGACAAACCTCAGAATGTGACTGCTAGAGCTGGACCAGTCACAGGTAACCTTAGGCAGGAAGATGAAATGAAGACCAAGCAGCCAGAAATGATTTCACTGTCACACGGGGCATGCAAACATTTATGCCACTGCCTGCTGGACAGCTCCGTGCACAGGCTTCAGTTTACAAAGTGGTGCTCATGCTGATGCATCCTAGCCTCACAGCAGCTTCTCAAGGGATTTGTGAGGGGCTCGTCTCCATTTTCACAAGTGAGGCGGTAGTCTCCTGACTTGTCCGTAGTCACTGGAATGGGAGCCCATCTTACTAGATAGAGATCTATGCCTGGTTTCCTGACTCTTGGGCCACCTGACCTCCCCACCCAGGCAGGGCAGGGAGGGCCTGGACTGAATTACAGCTTGCCGATGGGTGAGTTCCTGAGAAGAACCGGAAGACCGAGAGGCATTCTAGCGGGAACCTGCAAGCTGACCATGGTAAAAGAGGCTTGGAATCAGGTCTCTGATTCCTTCAAGCCCACGGCAACCTGGCTGACTTCAGCTACACTTTCTGCAGGGTCATGGGCCATTTTAACCCGTTCCCCTTGTCCTGGGCCCCATGCTGGGAAGCCTGGATGGTACAAGTGGGGAGCAGCTGCCACCCTCTCGGCATCTCTGCCCGGGCCCAGCAGTGCTGGTCACTGTCAGTCCAGCAGGAGTAGACCGAATTAGTTAATGAGCTTCTTCCGGGTGTAAGTCCTGCTGAAGGGGCGCCTCCGGGAGAAGGCGTGGCTGAGAGGGGATGCTTCTGCTGTGGTGGCAAAGACGTCTGTGTTCTCATCTAGAAGGAAGAGAAACAATTGAAGACTGAACAAAAGGAAACCGGCCTGCAACACAAAGATGGGCTTAGGACCACCATCCTGCAGACACAAACTCTGCTTGTTACAAGGCCTTCCGTGGTTATACACAGGGGTGACAGCAAGAAGCCACTGTGGAAATGGCAGTGCCTGCTATTTCAGATCTGAGGACTTAATGCTATTTTGTGTGACTTACATCCCTGCCTCAAGTAGACCCTGAGGAGGGGTCCTGTGGTAGATAATGATCTTACAGTCAGCAGCTTAACACACCGAGTACACAGTTAGTCCGGGGATAAAGCCGCTGGCATGCGTGGGCAGCTCTGAGTATACCTGTCAGGCTGCTAGTGCTTTCCCGTTTGGATTCTAAAGACCACAGATGAGTGCCTGTCACCATTTTCAAGACTCAAACACTGAGAGAAGATTTTGGCAGGGGGGTGGGGGGTGTCCTTTTGGATGTGCACAGGATTAGTATGACAATAGGCACAAACTCTATCCCATCCTTGGTATCCCCACAGCATCCCAAAGTGAGGTGCTTTGCTCTGGAGTCCTCTGTAGATCTCTCCATAACTTACCTGTGGGGTCCAAGCACTTTGAGGACACTGCCTTCCCGGGGAGCAGCAGCGGAGACTGGGTGAGAGCCTGTAGCCCGCTGGCGGAGAGGCAGCTCCGCACAGTACAACCATGAGGCGGGGTGGACCCTGGGGAGAGGCAGATGGTCAGTGTACTGCACAGGCCAGGCGGCTCAGTCCTAGGCCCCAGCTCCAAATGCCTCTTCACTGACGCTCCCCAACCAAACCATGTGGAGTTCAAGTTTCAAACACAAACTCACCAGAAGCGAACACGTCATCATCCCCAGTGGACGGCAGCTGTGGCACGGTCCGCCTTGGACCCCCCTTTTCATGCTTCCTCATGTCTGCATCTTCCTTTGGAGCTTCATAGACTGTTTTGGCTCCATACTCAGCTTCTTCCTGGGCGGACAAGTGTCTCTTTCTGAGACCCAATCCAAACTGTCCCCACGAGAAGGCTTCCTCAGCCTTGGGGACACTGTCCCCAGGAGGAGAATGGTCTGGGAGCTGACACACTCCCTCAAGCTCGAAGTCCTCCAAGATGGCAGTCTTGTGGAGGCTGAGTTCAAGGCCTTTCTCCTTAGCCTGGGGCTCAGACAGGGACAAGCCCCCAAAGAGGTTTGTACTGGCTTCACCTCTCCCTGAGGAGAGCCCATTGCTACAGTCTACTGCCCTCTTCCTCCGGGGCCAGTCTTTAATGATGTCGGGGGTGGTCTTCCCACTGTGCTTAGGAGACGGTGTCCAGGGAACCCCAACATCTGTCTGAAATGGAGAGGGAATACTGGGTGGGCAGTGGGTTGGGGTCCAGGACTGACAGATGTAAGTTTGCCCCTTGCCAGGCGTGCTGTGTGAGGGGCGGAAGCAAGGGGGTGACGTATAGGTAGCCTCAGGCTTGCTGGTGGGCCTGTTGGACCTGGGCATGCTGAGACCAGGGAGGGATCCCTCCTCTCCCACAGGGCTCCCCTCCTTTCCCAGGGCCTCAGCTTCAGCCAGGGCACTGGAATCTACCTTCTTAAATCGAAGCTTGGGCAGGCCAGAGGGCTGCATCTCCAGTTCTACCTCGTATGTCTGTGGGCTGCTGGCAGCCTGTGAAGGACTCACCAGAGCTTGCGGGCTCTCCAGCTGTGCCACAGCCTGGCATTGCCACCTGTCTGGAGGCCAGCATGGGGGGTAGGACATTGTCATAGGAGAGCCAAGCCCAGTGCAAGAAGCAGGCAGGGAAGTCCTGGTGTCAGGCATGGACAGTGGCTCCCAAGCATGATCTGTTGCACTCGTCCCTGCATCGTTGCTCTTTGGTGAGATGCCACCTCTCACTGTGTGGCTCCCATCACTCCGGTGTGCAGCTTCATCAGGAAGAGTGAAGTAGTCCGTGTCACTTGCAGCAAGCAGAGGGGAAGATCCATGCCAGTCACTGCTGACACTGGCACCCAGGTGTCTCGGTGCAGGAGAGGACCGTGGAGAGGGGCTTCCTTCCTTCCGGTCCTTTCTAGAACCCATGGTGGCAGCTGGACTAGTGGCTGTGGCAACTCCAAGCACAACAGAGGGCCCAGGCTGGCACTCTAGAGAGCCTTGTTCAAGATTCGAGATCTTTCTACACCATCTCCCAAGTTTAGATGGTGGTGGAGGGGGGACAGATGAGACTCTCTGTAGGACTGCAGTGGGAGTTGAGGGACCAGTGCAAGGAGATATGGCCCTGTAAGGTGACACCTGGTGCTGTGTCTGACCCAGTTCTTCAGGGCCTGGGGATGCTGTTGTGGTGTTCCTGAGTGGGCTCTTGGGAATGCCCCACTTGTCCAGAGCATCTGGTGGGGAAGAAGTCAGACTTGTGTCCCTGGGTCTCTTGGGAGTTTGGATAGCTTTATCCTTAAGTGTCTGGGCTGGTTCTTCTGCCTGAGAAACTCTGGGGTCAAGGGACTGCCGGCACTTTGGACCCTGAGGTGAGCCCAGGAGAGACGCTGCCCTGGGAGGTGTCTTGAGGCAGTGCATCATGGAGGTCACACACTCACTTCGGAGTGGGGCAACTGAGGGGGTCGGGAGTGGCAGACAGCTGGGGATTTCTGGACTGAGTGGTCGTGCACAGTTCAGCGAGAACCCAGGTGGCTGAGCACCTGGCCTGGTGGGAGTTCGTGGGGTCGCTGTGTCCAGAGAAGCCCCTTCTGCCGAGGAGGGTCTTTCCTGAGGTGCGGTTCTTGATGCTGATGGCAAGGAGCGACTAGGTGAGGAGGGGCCCGGTGGGGCCTTCTCAGCCACAGTGGGCTCTGTGGGAGTCACTTCCACAGGGGTGCGTGGCAGCCTTTCCGGAGTGCTCAGTGCCATCTGTGGTGTGCTCTGAAACCTTCGCGGTGTTGTCTTAGGAAAGCTTGGAGACTTCTGGTAACTCTTCTTGGGAGTCTGCAAAGAAAAATGAAGCCATAATCTTGAAGTGTTTTAGTGATCTCTAAGAGGACTGGAAAAGCAAACAGGCCATTAAAACCAGCAGCAGAATCTTAAGTTGGAAATTTTACATTGTGGCTTGATGTTCTCTCCAGAACTCGACTCAGATTTTACTTGTCTACTTTTTATAGGGTCAAGCATGTATCCAGTCTTTGTTCTAAGAACACATTTAATAATTAGCACCCTACTGCTAACCAAGCACTCACAGCTTATCTGCCAGCCCTCCCCTCTTCTCAAACAAAACTGCTACTGTTCACCTTTACCAAAAGCAGCCCTCCTGAAGCCACCTAGCTGCGCTTAGTTCCATTCAGCCCACGAATGCTGCACCCTACTGTGTGCAGACACTGTGGGGCAGACACAGCCACAGTGACACTGCCCACCAAAATGGCCCTTCCTTCTCAAAAACAACCGAGGTAAAAATCCCCACACATAGGCCAAACACCTATCCCTAGTACAGCCTCACTGGATCATCCCATGTTCCGGAATCATTCTGGCGCGCATCTCATGTTTAGTGGAGTATAGACAGGTAAGACCTACTAGTGCAATGAGAAGGCAGGCAAGGCCTGAGCTATATAACTTGCTGGAGGCTGCAGAAAAAGCACTAGTCAGGTGTTAATGGGTATTAGGAGGGGAAGGCAGAGAAGAGTAGGGAAGGGGGCACTTTAGGCAGAGAGCACAGTATGAACAGAGGCATGGATGTGGAGAATGGTAGCTGTGTACAGGTACAGTAGCCTGGTACTGCTGGGCAGGAGTGCCAGGTGGGCAGGGACGAAATCTTGGAGGACTCTGCTTTTGTCTAGGGCACAAGACTGACCCTGACCATGTCATCCATGGTCTCTAAACCTTTACCCAGAGGCCTCTATGCTCTTGTTACCAGAATACAATTTAAATGGGTTTCCAAACAAAATTACTATTTCTGAACACAAGAGTTGCATTTTACGAGACTTTACAAACTTGGTTTTAGCAGATGAGGAGTCTACAGAGCCTTAAGCAGAGTAAAATCAGATGCATGTTTCAGGAGGATTATTCTGTCTCTTCGGTGGTAGGTGGATTTAAGAGGGAAAAGGCTGCTGAAATATTCTAGGTGGAGCTAAATAAGTGGAGGAATTGTGGGGATGGCAGAGGTAGGTGGGTACCAGAGCTAGTTTGTAACAAAACAGGAAGGAATATAGTGCAGAGATGTGCCCTGGGGAAAGAGAAGTCAAGGGTGATCCCCAGGCTTCTAATCCGGTGCTAGATAGAGGCAGATGCAAGATCCTAAGTTTGATGCCAGGTACCAAAAAACCAAAAACACAGGAACAAACAAACAAACAAACAAAAAAAGAGCAGACAAGTGGCCACAGTTATACTTAAGTTTCCTTATGCATATTTACTAATCATTTGTATGGCTTCCAACCATCCCAAGTCTCTACTATTGTCTATGGCCCCCTGCTTTCCCTGCGGTTTCTTGGCCACCTCTGTTCCTCAAGACTATACCTTCTAATCATCGTAGAAACTATGTACCTGATAAGCTGTGGGTATCTCAGAACTCAACTTGATTCTCGACCGTCTTTTAGTTTCAGCTGAACACTTCTCTGAGGGGCTGACCATCTTAGACACTGCTCCAAAAAGAAGCCTCTTGGGAGACTGAATAATTTGGGTTGGAGAATTTTCTCTTTCGTCTGGAAGTCAAAGATAGCAACATTCAATTATTTCTCAACACAAGAAAAACAGCCAGTCTGTGTAAGAAATAAAAGTACTTTTGGAGGGAAAAGTATTAGGTGGGGGGAATATTCCCAATTATATCAGCCACTGCAATGGTTGCTGAGACTACAAATTAATCCCAGGTCCTGTGTTAGAAAAATAATTTATAAGTATAAATATAAAAGCATTTCTAGCCATTTTAGCCAAGCTAGTCATGGTTAATAAATGAAGAACACATAAGTACTGTGACCTTTTATTCTGCGATAGTGTGGAGGGTCTGCCTGTCTGGTAGGCATTGTGGATAGTTTCCTACTGAAAGAATGAACTACTTATAATAATGGTTCAGACAGCCAGTTGTAGAATCAAAGGGAGGACTGATGAAAGAGGCCAAGGGCTGTTCATCCAGTTACCACCTTGACTTCCACTGCACACACATGTTCTCTCCCAGTCAGAAAGGCAAATGTCAGACACAACTTTTCCCACCAAGTCAGCGTGGACTTGTGAAGACGGACGGGTCCCCATTACCTGACTCCTTTTGCTGGAACGAATGAACTCTCCGCACACTTCGTGATGTGGGCTGAGGCACAGAATAGAAGGAGCCAGAATTTCTTCTGTTTAACGACAATTGCTTGATTCGAGGGCTTCGTCTCAAACTTATTTCTGTAAAATGAGAATCAGTATACAGAGAGAACTATCAACCTGATATCTCATGTTGTCAAAAAATGGGCAAAATTTATGTAATATTACATGAAAGATGGTAACCAGCTAGCAGCTTTGAGATTTCTGAAGTACCTCTTAAAGCTAAGAGGGCCCTGGGAGTGGTGGCACAGCACTCTGGGAACTGAGGCAAAAGGATCTAAGTTTGAGCCCAGCCTAGACAACTCAGTGAGATCCTGTTTCGAAAAAGGCCAAAGATGTACTTAAGTGCAAACCGGGGATATGGGCCTGGGTTCAATTCATAGCAATGAAAAAAAAAAAAAAAGCCATGCTAAGAGGGGTTTGACGCTTGGTCCTAAAGGCTAGTAAGAAACCCATAAAGCAATCAGACTGTGGCTTTTAGGAGTCTCACAATCTGTCACCTTTCTGCAGGACACAGGATGAAAAAAGGTGTATCCTACAACATGACAGATTGTTAGGCTCCTGAAGATCACAGTCTACCCAGATTCATATGTGCATATCACATATACTGTAGAGAAGTAGTACTGGTAAAATTATATGCTAATGTATTAACAGAGTATTTCTGAGTAGTAGAATTATCAGGTAATTTGAACAATTTTGTCTTCTCTATAGTGTATAATTTTTCTTCAATATGAATTAGCTGAGCAATTAAAAAAAGGAAATTAGGTTTTTTTTTTTTTTTTTTGAGACAGGGTCTCACTTTGTAGTTCAGGCTGGCCCTGAGCTCAGCCTCAAACTCACATCACAGCAATCTTCCTGCCTCTGCCTCCTGAGTGCTGGGATTACAGCCCGGCACTGTGGTATGTGGGTACTGGTTGCTGCTGGGCATGAGTCTCCACGCCCAGTATGGCATGTGGTTACGGGAATCGAACCCAGGTCTTTGCACTTGCAAGACAGGCGCCAAAACCACTGAGCTAACTCCCCGGCCCAAAAGGAAGTTAGTTTTTGAAAATTCCTCTGTAACTATCTTTTGTTTCATTTTGTTTTTTTTGAGGCAGGTCAGGTCTTCCTGGCCTCAAGGTCACTATGTAGCCTGAGCTACCCTTGAACTTGTGATCCTCCTGCTTCAATGTGCCAAGTGCTGGGATTATAGATGTGTCACACCATACCTAGCTCTGTCATGTACTTTTAAAATAAGTCATAGAATTTCATGAAATACAGTACTACATTTCTATTATGTAAAAATAGTTGCTCCCCAATACTTCTCTTCAAAAACTCTATATAAAAGACCATTTGCATATAGTTACTGGGCTTCACTATGGACCTGGAATCATAATTTATGTAAACCATCCGACCATATCCAGAGAGTACAAGTATAGAATGTTCTTTTTTTTTTTTGAGGCGGGTCTTACCTTTGTAGTTCAAGCTGGCCCTGAACTCACTATGTAGCCCGGGCAAGCCGCAAACTCATAGCAGTCCTCCTGCCTCTGCATCCTAAGTGCTGGGATTACAGGCTGAGGCATCACGCCCGCCATTGTGGTATGTGGCTCCCAGCATGTGTGCAAGGCAGATGCTGGAACCACTGAGCTACAAATCCCCGGCCCCAGAATGATTGTTGTAGAAGCCAAGAACAAGACAAAAAAACCCAGTAGGTAATATTCACCATCTTTTTCAGGGGACTCTTCAACAACATCAATATCAGGACCAGGATCAGAGGACCTTGAAGAACAACCAGGAAAATGATTCAATATCACTTAAAACTAGTATACATCAAAGTCAGAGAGTTTCTTATTTAATGAGGCAAGAAAGACCAGAGTCTGATAATATTAGCATTGGTAAGCATTCTCAGATGTTTTTATCACACAGGTCAGAATGGCCTTGAATTCACTAAGTAGCCCTGACTGGGTTCAAACTCAGTAACCCTCTTACTTTAGCTTCCCACCTGTAACTGTTACAGGCGAGTGGCTCAGCTCATTATTTATATTCTGGTGAACACTTTACCCAGGGTCACATGCTGCCCCATATGTGATTACTATTAAAAGTGAGATGGCTAAAATGCTTTTGTCAGAGAACAATTTTGTTTTTTCTTTCTGGTACCCAAGATCAAACTCAGGACATTGCGCTTGCCAAGCAGGTGTGGCACCACTGACCTACATCCCCCTCTTGTCAGAAAACAATTTTACAACATCAAAAATAACTTTATTATACACTGATACTTTTGTTTATTTTTGTGTTTGCTTCTTTGAGACAGGGTCTCGCTTTGTAGTTCAGGTTAGCCCTGAACTCACTATGTAGCCCAGGACAGCATTCAACTCACAGCAATCCTCCTGCCTCTGCCTCCCAGGTACTGGGATTACAGGATTACAGGCATGAGCTACCATGCCCACCATTATACAATGATACTTTTAATGTATTAAAAACTAACCAATTAAGTTTTTAAGCCCTTTAATGTCGGCCTGTCTGACAAGGACTTCTCACCCATCAACTTCTTTTTTTTTTAGGTTTTTTGAGACAGGGTCTCGCTTTGTAGTTCAGGCTGGCCCTGAACTCAGGCTCGAACTCACATCACAGCAATCCTCCTGCCTCTGCCTACCGAGTGCTGGGATTACAGGTGTGAGCCACCACGCCCGGCACGGTGGTATGTGGTAATGATTGCTGCTGGGGTGAGTCTCCATGCCCAGTATTGTTATGTGGTTACGGGGGATCAAACCTGGGCCCTTGTGCTTGCAAGACAGGCGCTGGAACCACTGAGCTAAATCCCCGGCCCCTTCACAATTTATCTTATAAACTTTCCTTAAGTGTGTAAATTTACAAACAGATGATGCCCAGAGGGAGTTTTGACAAGATAGATATACACTATCCCTCTGAAAGGGCAACCAAAAACCCCTGCCTGCTCTTTCAAAAACAAGCAGAAGGCAATTCTGAAAGGCAGAGGAGGCAGCCTGGCACTGACCTGGGACGTGAGGAGAGAAGGGCAGTGGCCCTTCCCGCATTTTCTTTCTGCTGCAAGTATCCCCAACTTTATGCTGGTGGAGTTAACAACATAAATGTGCCATAGGCATAGTCTAAAATAACCCCAGCAAAGCCAGCTCTCTCAAGCTAAAGAACCAAGAAAAGTGTGGCTGATCACACCAGAACTTTTGGAGACAATAACTTTCTGCTCCAACCACCATCCAGGGTTAAACCACCCCCTTCCCCCAGCAAAGGCCACACTGGGACTTCCAGCCTTGCCTGGCCAGTCTGAGGACATACCCTGCCCATGTCAACTGGCACAAAAAAGCTCAAAACTGGAAAATCTACTCAGGGGATTACCCCTCAGCAATAAAAAGGGTCAAAATGCTGACTCAAGCAAAATCTATAAATCTCAAAATAATTATGCCAAGTGAAAGAAGCCAGACAGGAACATATTCTGCATGGTTCTCCTGCCTTTCCCCTTTAGGAGAGGCTCTCTGCGTATAAGCACCATGGTTATGATTTAAGTCATACACATCAACAGAAGGCAGACAGTGGCCGATGAGATCATGATGGATATGCTGTCAGGATGAGAATGTCACTCACCTGCCTTTGATTTGTCTATGAAGGAGCCTCCTCGAGATCTGCTTATGGACTGGCGTCTCAGCTACACTCTTAGTCAGAAGCTTGTGATAACCTAAAATTTCATAAAAACAGCTTTAACTATACATTTCACATAACCTTCTTAAGGAGCAGCATCATTACCTAGCTGAAGTAGTCAGCCAAGTACTGTGCTCATAGGACAACAAGAGAATAGCTCGTTTGCACTATTAGAGATTAAAGGAAGACATAAGCCAGTGGAAAGTACTACAGATTTATTTCTCTAGTAAGCATGCTGAAAAAATGGAAAATACTTATTAGTAGCCTTTGGTACTGAAGATTAAATGAAATAAAACTCATAAAAATGACAATGAGCCACGCAATTGTTATTAAGAACTCCGACAGGGTGGCCGAGCTATTCCTGGGAGGATGCTTCAAAGAGAGTTATAAGACCAGAAAGGAGTGATGTCAGTAGGGACGGTGCAATGAGGACCTCAGAGAAAGGAACAGACTCCATAAAAGGAAAAAGAACACCAGCAGAAATGGAAAAGCAGCCTTTTAGGACTCTGGAGATTAGCCACAGATTTCAATCAATCTAGGAAACATTTATTCATGAAAAGTAGCTGGATCGTAGTAAGCACAGTGAGCTTTGCAGAATTGTAAACCACCCCCTGGCCTACACCTTCTCCACCCATTGGTCACTTTGGGACAGAGTGGCTTGGAGCTCCTCCAAGGTTCTACTCCAGGTAACTGTTGTCACTTGACCTGTCTGGCAGTTCCCTAGAAAATCCTGCTGGCAGGTGTCAGTCCTGCTTGACCTGAGTCAGAACTTACCCAGTGCAAACTACCTTTTCCCCGGGGAATATTTACTAGAATGGCAAACATCAAAGCTGCCTGAAGTGGTGGTAACATCTGGGAAAGAATTTTTATACCTAAAAACTGTTCATAAATTAAGAAGGAAGTAGAGCATTTCCAGTTTAACACATTGATTTATGAACAAATGAGAATATCAATAACATATTAGAATTATTAAAAGGCTAGGCATGGCAGCACCCACCTATAATCCCAGCACTTGGAAAGCTGAGACAGGTCAAGGCCAGCCTCAGCTATATAGTGAGTTCAAGGACAGCCTGAACTACGTAGTAAAACCCTGTCACAAAAAAGAATTATAAAAGGAACCAAACATTCTCAAGCTAAAAATTACAATGACAGTTTTGTCTTTAGGGGCTGAAGATTGTACCCAGGCCCTTCTGCATGCTAAGCACACACTCTACCACTGAGCTACGACCTGAGGCCCAAAAGTACCATACGATAACTGAAACAAAAATTCACTAGAGGAATTCAGTCTCAAATTCCAACAGGCAGAAGAATCATTGAACTGAAAAATAAAGCAATCAATAACTAAGCAATCTAAGTAGAAAGAAAAAGGAATGAAGAAAAAGGAACAAGGCCTGAGGGACCTGTGTACATCATCAAGCATAGGGCTGCACACAGCATGGCAATCCCAGGATACAAACTGCCAGAAAAACTTCTTGAAGAAATGATTTAGTAACCTCCTAAATCTGATGGAAGACATAACTCTACATATCAAAGATGTTAAATGCGTTCCAAGCAATATAAACTCAAAAGGGTCCACAAGGTTCATTACAGTCAGATCATCAAAACCCAAAGATGAAGAGAATCTTGAAAGCAACTGAAGGCAGTTGATGACATCTTTCAAGGAGGGAAAAAGGTAGTCAACAAGAATTATATATTCCTTAAGAATAAAATAGAAGAAGGAAAAAGGTAGTGAACAAGAACTATATATTCCTTAAGAATAAAATAGAAATGGGCCGGGGAGTTAGCTCAGTGGTTCCGGCGCCTGTCTTGCAAGCGCAAGGGCCCGGGTTCGATTCCCCGGTAACCACATAACAATACTGGGTGTGGAGACCCACACCCAGCAGCAACCAGTACCCACATACCACAGTGCCGGGCGTGGTGGCTCACGCCTGGAATCCCAGCACTCGGGAGGCAGAGGCAGGAGGATTGCTATGATGTGAGTTTGAGGCTGAGCTCAGGGCCAGCCTGAACCACAAAGCAAGACCCTGTCTCAAAAAACCTAAAAAAAAAAAAATAAAAAAGAATAAAATAGAAATGGTGCTGGGGATTTAGCTCAGTGGTTCCGGCGCCTGTCTTGCAAGCACAAGGACCCAGGTCCGATCTCCAGTTAACCACATACAATACTGGGTGTGGAAACTCAGCAATCAGTACCGCATACCACAATGCTGGGCATGGTGGCTCACAGCTGTAATCCCAGCACTCAGGAGGCAGAGGCAGGAGGATTGCTGTGATGTGAGTTTGAGGCTGAGCTCAGGGCCAGCCTGAACCACAAAGCAAGACCCTGTCTCCAAAAAAAAATAAATAAATAAATAAAATAGAAATGAGGACATTTCCACATCAAGAAAAGCTGAAGGTGGGGCCAGGGAGTTAGCTTAGTGGTTCCCGCACCTGTCTTACAAGCGTAAGGACCCAGGTTCAATCCCCAGTAACCACATACCATATTGGGTGTGGAGACTCACGCCCAGCAGCAACCAGTACCACATACCACAGTGCTGGGCGTGGTGGCTCATGCCTGTTATCCCAGCACTTGGGAGGCAGAGGCAGGAGGATTGCTGTGATGTGAGTTTGAGGCTGATCTCAGGGCTAGCCTGAATCACAAAGCGAGACCCTGTCTCAAAAAACCTTTAAGAAAAAAAAAAGAAAAGCTGAAGGAGTTCTCTACCAACAGACTTAAGGTGGAGGAGTGTCTCAGGCTCAAATAAAAGGACATCAGCCAACCAGAAAGAAAAGTAAAAGAGACTAGCAAAGTAACTCATAGGTTAACAGAAAAGCCAATAGTATTATGGCACTTTTGATTCCAACTCTTTTTCTTTATGACTTAAAAGACAAACACATAAAGCAATAATCATAAATCTACATTTTGGCCACAAAATGTATAAGGATATAATTCACGACATAAAAAGGTAAAAAGGAGAAGAAAAGAAATACATAGTAACAACATGTTTGGGTACTATTGTAACTCACTTGGTTTTACCCAAACTAGATTGTTTTAAGTTTAAAATGTCACTTGTGACCTCCAATCACCAAGACAATTACTACAAAATGCACAAAGAAGGGAATCAAAACAGTACCCTACAAAAAAAGCAGATGACAAGAACAAAAAGTGTTGCCAACAGAAAGCCATAAAATAGAAAAAATATGTAAGAACACCAGGAGTGATTCTTTATCAGTAATTATATTATAATTACATTATAAATGGCTTAAACATTGCAAGGAGAAAGGAAAAACTGGTGAAAGGATTAAGAAAACACAATCCACATATATACTGCACAGAGGTTATAAGTTAAAAGACATGCTGCATAAGAACTGGACTGATACATTGTCAGACAAAACAGACTTTAAGCCAAAAGAACAAAACAAAACAAAAAAGAACTATAAAAGTCATAAAAGTGCAATTCATCAAGATATAACAGTTAGAACCATACACACACACACCTAACAATGGAATCCCAAAATACACAAAGGAAAGGATTAGCAGAATTGAAAAGATAATTTGACTATCATTGTTGGAATCTTTAATATTAGACTTTCCACAATTAAACAGAATATCAACAACAGATGACTGAATAGCTTTGAAAGACAGCTTTCAAATCACTAACCTAAATGCCACCTTTACCAAAATAAGAGGGAAGGAAATAAATGAAAGTGAGATTAGAAAAGCTGCAGAGCAAAGTTCTAATTCCTTAAAAAGATCAATAAAAATGACAAATCTATTAGCTACACCTACTAAGAAAAAAAAGGGAAGACTAAAGCAGAAATCAAAGCGAAGATATCACTATCAGGAAGTCTGTTATTGATCAAAGCACTCCTTTCTTGGTTACCCTGGAATGTAGAAGTTTTGGTCTTCTTGAAGTTGTCATGTTTATGATCCAGACCTTCCAAGGCGGGCACGGAATGACTCCTAGGCAGGCACCGTTTTAGTGATCTCTTTGAAGGAGAAATCATTTCCTGGTTGAAGAGATTTCTTCGAACTTTGGTCACTTCTGAAAACATGGAGTTGTGGACAGGGGAAAAAAAAGGTGAAATACTATATCCAATATAACAGAGGAATTCATTCAACCAGAAGAGCTGCTTAAAGAGACTGTGGTTGATTACTGTATTCACATTTACTAAAGATTTCCTCTAAACTCCGTATTTTGGAAGCCTTACATAGGAGGATCACAAGTTTGGGTCACTTAGTGAGACCCTGTCACAAAACAAAATGAATTAATAAGAAAGGGCTGAGAATGCAGTTCACTACAAAGTCCTCAACCTCTGTTATCTCAAAAAAAAAAATTTTTTTTTTTTGGTCCAGAGATTTAGCTCAGTGGTTCTGGTGTCTGCCTGGCAAGTTCAAGGTCCTGAGTTTGACCTCTGGTAACCACATACCACAATGCCAGGCATGCTGACTCACGACTGTAATTCCAGCACTCAGGAGGCAGAGGCAGAAGGACTGCTGAGTTTGAGGCCTGCCTGGGCTACAGAGTGAGTTCAGGGCCAGCCTGAACTACAAAAAACAAGACCTTGTCTCAAAAACTAAAAAAACAAAAGCAAACAAACAAAAAGATTGTGTATTGCCATGGTGCCTAAAAACTGTTTAATCTTATTGCCTTGGAAAGTTTTTTTTTTAATATTGTATACAAATTCATTCTTTTTGCATGTAGATATCCAGCCACTGCCGCATTACTTCAAACAAAATCTCTAATATACTGTCTTGATATTCTGCTTGAATTAATTATTTGACCACAATAACTGCTACAGTGTTAATTCTTTTTTACATGTTAGGTAGAACCTGGCAGCTAAGCCATCCAGTCCTGGGCATTTCTTCATGAGAAATTTTTTGACAATTACTTAAATCTTTATACTTGTTATAGAGCCATTCTTTTTATTCTGAAGTCTGTTTTTAGTAGTTTGTGTCCTAGGAATTTGGCCTGTTGATCTAGTTTAGTTAATTTACTGATATATACTTACTTGTTCATAATCCATTACAAATTCATTTTTAATCCAGTACTCAGGAGCACAAGGTAGGCCTGCATATTTGTTAAACTAGAAGCTTTGCTCATAAAATAGGACATAATTCTTAAGTAGATCGCTAATGTGTCAGGTTCTATTAATACATTCCAATATTATTATTTTTCTCATTTTTTACCATATTATATTCATCTCAGCTTTGAGAAACTCTTTTCTTTAAGATTCTGGGGATTGAACCCAGGACCTTTGCACTGATGCATCCCTATCTCTTTTCTTATGTTTTATTTTTGAGACAGGATCTCGTTACATTAAGCTTCCCATTCAG